>VWZX01005568.1:573956-603770 GCA_013399015.1 Galbula dea
ATGACCATGAGGCAGCAGTGTGCTCTTGTGGCCAGGAGGGCCAATGGGGTTCTGGGGTGTATTAAAAGGGGTGTCGTTAGTAGGTCAAGAGAGGTTCTTCTCCCCCTTTACACTACGCTAGTGATGCCACATCTGGAATATTGTGTCCGGTTCTGGGCCCCTCAGTTTAAGAAGGATATGGAACTGCTGGAAAGAGTCCAGCACAGAGCCGCAAAGATGATGAAGGGGCTGGAACATCTTCCTTATGAGGGAGCTGGGTCTCTTTAGCTTGGAGAAGAGGAGACTAAGGGGTGACCTCATTTATGCTTTTAAATATGTGAAGAATGGCTGTTGGGAGGATGGGGTCAGGCTCTTCTCAGGAAGCCCAGTGACAAGACAAGAGGCAATGGTTGTAAGCTGAAGCATAGGAGGTTCTGTGTGAATATACATAGAAATGTTTTTCCAGTTCAGGTGCTAGAGCACTGGAACAGACTGCCCAGAGAGGTTGTGAAGTCTCCTTCACTGGAGGTGTTCAAAACTCGTCTGGACGCGCTTCTGTGTGACCTGGTTTAGGGAATCCTACTGTGGCAGGGGGGTTGGACTAGATGATCTTTTGAGGTCCCTTCCAACTCCTAACATTCTGTGATTCTGTGAAAGAATAGAAGACAGTGATTCCCAATGGCATTCCCACCATCTGTGAGAGCCTGAAGCTCTAACCTAGTGTCAGTGTGCGGCTAGGGCAGAAGCTTACAGTTACTGCACTGGGACAGAGAAACAGATATTTGACAAGACTTTCAAGAGATGACACTGTCCAGAGCTGCATATAGACTCAGGGATTCACCCTCAAAACTCCCATAGTTACTTTCCAGCTGATTTGGACCCTGCCTGAAGGCACTTTTTGGCTTTCCTCAAGTTTTCCTGCAAAAGGTTAAGGAAAGCAGCCTTATTCTTGCCCATACTTAGATCTTTTCACTGCTCTACCTGCAGAAAAGTTACATACTATGTCCCATATAACTAATTTTAAATAGGTATAGCTTTTCTACACCCATTTTGTCCACTGCAAGGAGAACACAGGCCAGAATAAGTATTCTTTATTCTGTCACGTACACAGATACAAAAAGCTTGGGATAAGAATAGAGATTCTTTACAGATTCCTTCTGGATGTATCAGGAAGAAGCAGGGCCCAGATTCTGCTCTTAGTCCCTGCAGATAATACTGGTGTAGCTCCCTCAAATCAATAAAATTACTCTACACTTACACAGTGTCAGATTAAAAGCTACGAAATCAAAACCAAACCCAATGAAGTCTAGTTTGGCAGTGCCCACAGCAAGTCATAAAACCCTCTATAGTTACTTCAAAGTGGTTTTCTGTCCCAGGTTAAAAAAAAAAAGTCAGTGTTAAATCTGACCTTATAGCCCTGCAAGGTTAGATGCCAATGCTTCCGTCCTATTGAGAAGGCAGTAAACTCTTTTTTCTAGTGGCACCAGGCTATGATTTCCTGAGGCATAAGGTGCTGCTCCTTAAATTCCTTGCTGGTGCAAGATTACTCACTGAATCCTAGCTGCTGTGGGTCTGAGATAATCTATACTAGGGGAGAACTTCATCCATGGAGAAAAAAAGACATTTCCCAAAGCTAGCATCTGTTGGCATTTATGGAGCAGTTTGGTGCATTAGAGGTGGTGGCCCCTTGGGAGAAGGAGTAATAGTGTGCATCTATTTTTGCATGAAATCAGGCTCAGCAGAGGGCATGATGATGCATGAATATCAGTGCGTATCTGCTTTCTCACTGTAATTTCCTCAGCGTTAGGGGTGAAGCAGAGGAGGGCAGCAAGATGAAGGACACAGATAGTCCTCCCCCATTACCCACCAAGGCAGCAGAGGGTCTTGCTTCATGCTCTTTCAGCAGATGGGTGGCTGCCACCCGATGGTGTACCTCATGCTGCTGCTGCTGCTGCTGCTGCTGCTCTGTGCAGGGAGACAACTCTGTTTCTGCTAGCTGCTTAGCTCAATTTGGCATTTTTTATTATAGCCCGACACAGCATGACAATGCAGCTGATTCACTGCACCATGGCTGGGGTAAGGACTGCAATCATGCTGTGAGAGTACGAGACTGCCAACTCCAACTCTACTCCCAGCCTGACTTTTGGGACTTGAAAGAGAGGGAAGTGCTAGGTTCTAAATATTCACGCATGTACCCTTAGCTCTGACAGTTAAGCTTTCAAGTATTTTAGGTCAGAGCTACTCTTCTAACCAGCCTGGAGCTATGCTGCACCGTGCTGTAATCCTGACAATTTTTTTTCAACTAAATGTGTTTGAATCTAGTAATTTTCCTGATGGCTCACCTCCAAGAAAAATGGTGTCGATCATCTGGTAGGTTTCAGAGTTGGGTGTGAGTCAGCTCTGAGTCAGGCAGCAGCTCTGGCTCCATGAAATCCTGGTCCCCCTGTGCTGGCATGACCCATGGGGCTGCAGCCCTGCAATGGACACTGCTCCTGAACCTCCCTAGCAGCACCATGTGAGAACCCAAGTGCTGGGCACTCACAGAGCAAAGGGGTAAGTCCATAGCTACATGTTTTTGGCTGTTAACGTGCTGCAAAGCCCTCTCAGCCTTGGAAGATGGCAGGGTGCATAGATGATGCTGGCTCCAGGCAGTTAGGAGATGGGGGTCCATCTCACCCCTTGCTTAGGGGACCATCCAACTGGGGTGCAGGCACAGCAAGTCACTCCTGCATGAACAACTTCCTTCCCAAGAGCCAGGAGGAAGCAAGGAAGGAGTTTTGTCCAGAGACCTCTGTTCCTGGTGTGGTGTTTCTGTTTATATTTCTATTTATATTAAGTAGGGTGGTGTCCCAGTCCTCAGGCAGTCAAGAGCAAAGACAGACACAGTCTTGAAGGTGTCATTATGTCTGTTGTGCAAAGTGGCATGACTGATGGGTTCCTCGCTTTCTCTTTGTCTTTCTCTCCCCCTCCCCGGTGCTGTGATTGAAGCAACGCCCTGTGAAGCAGTCCCTGAGTGCCTGCATGTGCCGAGAGTCCCACTGGAAATGCTTGCTCCTCTCCATCCTCATGTATGGCTGCCTGGGTGCAGTGGCCTGGTGTCAGCTGGCCCGAGTCACTAAGCTCAGCTTTGATAGCTCCTTCAAGGGCAAGTCCATGATCTACCATGATAGCCCATGCTCAGATGGCTATGTCTATATCCCACTGGCCTTTCTCTCTATGCTGTATGTGGTGTACCTGGTGGAGTGCTGGCACTGCCACGTGAAGAGAGAGCTGCAGTACAAGGCGGACGTGGACAGTGTCTATGAATGCATCAACCGCATGCAGCAAGCCACACCATGCATCTGGTGGAAGGCCATCAGCTACCACTTTGTGCGGCGAACCCGGCAGGTGACTCGGTACCGCAATGGTGATGCTTACACCACCACGCAAGTCTACCACGAGAGGGTCAACACCCACGTGGCTGAAGCTGAGTTTGACTACTCTCACTGTGGATACAAGGACATCTCCAAGGAGCTCCTGGGCCTGGAGAGCTACACAGCTACCAAGCTCAGGTTCACCAAGTGTTTCAGCTTTGCCAACGTTGAGTCTGAGAACTCTTACCTGACTCAGAGGGCTCACTTCTTCACAGAGATCGAGGGACTGGATGACTACATGGAGGTGAGGGAAGGCATGCAGCTCAAAAACGTGGACTTTAAAGAACTTATGATGGCCTATGGGGACCCAGATCACCTCCCATGGTACGTGTCCCACTATGCTTTCTGGGTGGCAGCTATCCTGATGATCTCATGGCCGCTCAGGGTACTCATAGAGTATCGGACTGCTTATGTCCACTACCACGTAGAGAAGCTGCTGGGTCTGGAGTACACAGCACCCACTGTGGCCGAGGAGCCTTTGTACCGGTACTGCATGCCCCGAGATGCCACACAGGACAGCACTGAGCTCGAATGGCACATCTGCACGAACCGACATCTAATCCCCAGCTACTCGGAGGCCATGCTCATGGACCTGGCCAACTCCTCAGCCTACAACAACTACACGGTGTGCCAGTACGGTGAAACGGCCCACGGCTGCGAACGCTGCAACCGTGCCTCCAGTACCTCCTCTATCTTCTCACGCCATGCTTTCCACAGCTGCAGCGGCAACTCCCGCCTCTCCCTCAACACCAGCCGCTTCTCTCTCTGCCGCGTCCACGGCTCCCACAGGACAGGTCTCTGGAGGAGCCACAGCAGCAGCATCGCAGACCGGGGCTGCCAGGATGAGCAGTGCTGCTCCTACTCCAGCCAGCTGGCTGTCAACGAAAACCCCCCAACCTATCATGATGCCCGCTTCTTTCCTGTCCTGATTGTGCACAGGCAAGAGGGGCATGACAGGCGGCATTTCTATGTCAGGCGTTCCTCCTGTCTAGAGACTTCTCTGTAACAGGCCTCCATGGTTTCTCAGCTTCTCTGCCCTGGGACAGAGCTTGCAGAGGTGCCACTGGCAGAGAGCCTGCAAGTGTTGGTCTCCACAGTAGGTCGGCAGGATGAGCTTCAGCTCTTCCACCTGCCATTGCAAGCGGATGTAGTCACTCTGGCCAATGGCTAACCTCATTTCCAATAACTTCTTCCCCTCCTTCCACTGGTCTCCCTAGTCTTTTGTTCCCCTTTTTGTTCTTTCACTCCCCACCCTTCTCTGCTCCTCAGTTCCTGCCTCTCCTCCCATCCCACCCTCAGTCTTTGACGTTTCAGACACAGCATTTGACTCGTTTTGCTACTGAAGGATTTGTAAAGCCTGTGTTTTGCAGTGTATTTTCCCTCTTGGGTGCCCTGCAAGGTAACAAACTCAGAAAGAGCAAGGTGAAAGGCACATGGCTGGCCACAGTCAAGTCAGAAGGAGAATTCAGATCTGCAGGAGCTGAGTCACCTTCAGCAAATGCAAACGAGGTGCTTTTTATTTCATTTTCATCTGCCTTTTTTCCTCTTCTATCATTTATTCTCTCTTTTCTTCATGTTTTTTTTCAGTTTTCTTCCTTCTTTCCAGTTTTCCTGGGGTTTTGCTGGTGAGGATGTCTTTCAGGGTGTCATTGCCTTCCATTGGTCAAAAATAAGATATTTGTGGCACAAAAGTCACTGACTGCTGACACAGCCACAGGCTATGACCCTGAGAAGTGCTGCAGACTTTCTTTCCAGAGCAGTAACATACACCAAAAGGAAAAAGCCCTTTGCTCACCTTGTTCTTCCTGGTCTACAGCAGAGACTCTGCTGCATTTCCAGCTGTAGTTAACCTTGTCCAGCGCCACTCCTGTTAGCAATCGTTGAGAGCCATAATATAGTTATGTTAGTGCCACTATTTTTAGGACTGTAGGCCTGATTTGTGGCTGTTTCATTCCTACCACTTGCTTAGAGCAGCACAGGCTGGATAAGGGGAGAGGGACTGGAGAGGGAAAGGCAAATTTGGTATTAACCCTCCCACCGATAGCCTGGAGCTGTTAGAAAGCTCTTCCACCCACAGTGTCTGTTACTGCAGTTGCAGGACTGCTCTACATTATCTTTCTGCTTTCCGTGCGCCCTGGGGAGGACTTTTGGCCCATAGCCCACTGCTGCCTTCCCAAGTGAGATGCAGTGCCACCCCAGCCCCAGGCAGGGAGCGCATCTAGGACCCAGCCCCACCGGCCACTCCTGCTGGGGCTCCAGGCTCTTCCTGCAAGGCTTCCCTCAGAGCAGGTGCAGCACCTTCCAGAGTTAGTCTCAACAATGCCAGACCCAGAAAGTGTTCAGTCCTAGTGGAACAGACCACTGCACTCTAGGCTGTGGCTACCGTCCTGGCCCAGCCAGAGACCCCCTGAGAGCCAGGGACTGACCCAAGAAACTTATGGCCACAATGAGGACCCACCAGGGACCTCACACCTGCCAAACCTCCCTCCTGCAAGAGACGGTCATATGCTGATCAAGCTCTGTACCATTTTGTTGTGTGGATGGCAGAGATGATTGTCCATTGGGACAGGAAAACACAACATGATCACAATACAGTCCCTTTCAAAAACAAAGTGTTGTCTCACCCAACAGCAAGTAGGTAAGGAACTAGGCCCCCAGAGGGGCTGGCATAAAATATTTCCTCCCAAGTCCATTCTGTGTTTATCTATATGTAATATGAGATTTGTAAAGTCATACTAGTGTGTGTAGATTATGTATAACTTCTCATACTTATATGGTGGTTTCTTATGGCATTGACTGTTGCACCATGTTAAATACATTTCAAGTTGGTTCCATGACTCCATTTCAATGTGCTATGTTTTTTACAACTCCAGACACAGAAATGTTGGCAATACCTGGCTGACCTGCAGCAAACGATAGCATCATCTGAATGGTTGTTTAAATTCATATGAGTCAACCTCTTTCAATGTAAATACTTTTATGTATGGTGTATGTGACATTTTCATTCTGACAGCTTGGCATTTATTGCAAAAGGTAGATAACACATATGATGTGTTATTCTTTAAATAAGAATAACCAATCCAGAAACATGGAGGAACCAGGTTTGGGCTCTGGGGGTAATGGTTATGTTTGGGCTGGGGCCAAAGTGTATAATGTGGAAACTTAGAGAAAAATCCAAACTTAGATCCACCCTACAGTGACCCAGTGGTAGTCCCCCATTTACACTATGCCACCTACTGCCTCCAGGAAGAGCTGGGAGAATTTGGGAGCAAGGAAAGGATAAGACCTGAACTCACAGATCAGTCATCCCTGATATACTTTTATTCTGAAGACAAAGTAAATGGAAGTCTTTAATATGGTTTCCTGTCCTTATCTTCATTCACATGGAAAGTTAAAACCAGAACATATGGAAGATATAAGAGCTAGAGGAGGCAGAAATTTCATGAAACAGAGAGGCTGGAATATGTCAACACAGTTTCTTACTGAAGAAGGTGGTAGGGAGGAAGACAAGAAAGCAGAAAGGAAGAGATGGTAAAATAATATAAATTAAAAGAGAACAGACTTCAGCTGCAGCTAAGATAATTCCCAAATGAGCAGTGTAACTCAATTAAGGGAAGCTTCACACAGACACAGGCAGGATGAGTTTCAGTCTTCTTATGAGCTGCAGCAGCCACCTGTGACTTTAAATACCATGTCAAAGGTCTTGGCATGGCTACTTTGGTCCCATATGCATTTTAAGATGGAGAGTTATATTTGGGTCCTCAGAAGTGGTCATGTTAAACGGTATTATTATCCAACATGAACAAGCTCTGTCAATCCCATTATTATGAGAATGGAGATAATTTGTTCCCAGTTTAACCTCTTCAGTGCCCTCCAAAGCCACTGTAATAGCCAGCAGCTCACAAGCTCCATCGTTGGCAGGATTTGGAAAGTCTGGAAGAGGGTTTCTGCTTCCTCACTTTCTGTGTTCTGGCTCAGTTTTGGGACATTTATTTGAGAAGCCATCCCAAAGCTGCAAAAGCCTTGAGGGCATATGTGTGAGACACATGGAACCCCCTTGTGTCACTTGTAGCCTTTGGTGGTGACTGAAAAGCTGGGAGCAGCTCCTCTTCTGGTCTGAGGCTGGTTTCAACATATCACCTACTCTGGAAGCACCTGAATAGCCATCCTGGGTCTCCTACACTGTAGAGCAGAGCAAGTCCTACAACCCTTGATGAATGCCATTTGATTGCCATTGGCACATCCTCCTGATGCAAGATGAGAGATCTGTCCCCTAGCAATGGAGGGCATAACACAGCTCTTGAAATCCCAAGTCAGAGGATGGAGTGAATGTGTTCTCAAATCCAAGTGCAAAACAGGCAGCTGACTACTTTGACAATGGAGTAGTGGCACGTGCCAGCAGCTTTTGCTGAATTTTTAGGGCTCTGGCTTCTCATGTGGAAATGGGTGTTTTGGGGTGCTTTCTCACTGGGATAACCCATCCTTGTCCTGTGGGATCTGAGTTATTAGAAAAGGCTGAATAGCAGAGAAAGGTGAAGAAGTCCAGCAAACACTTCCATCCCTCCCACCTCCTCTCTTGTCTCCCTCCTTCCTTCTCTTCCTTCTTCCTTCTCTCTCATCTCCAGAAGTCTCCCAGCACTGGGAATTCACCTCTTGATTATTGTTCAGCTCTTCAGGCATTTTCTAGAACACACCTACTCCACCCAGGAATTCCAGCAAGGTGTGACAACACAATATCACAACAAAAGAAGTAAGGAAAGGACATGAGTGAGGAAGGCACAGGCTAATTTATAAGGCACTGCACTACGTCCTGTGCATGTAATCAGGTGGTGTTACAGCCTCTAGAACAAAGCCTCATTGCTTAATTTAGTGGCACAAGAGGCCAACAGAGTGTATTTGTCTTCAGTTTCCAAAATCCCTTCAGATTCACCAGTTCCTTTGATTTCTGTATGGCAATATTGCACTCCTCTGTAAGTTTTCCCACAGCAGTTTGCACTCCAACTGGCAGAGTGTGCAGTATTTCAGTCCAATTTTCATATGGCTCTTTCTGCCTACCACTGTTGACACAAAGCCCTTCTCAGAAGAGCTGAAGCCAGATCCCCTGCTGGGGAAAATTCCTTTTGGTCTACAGCTTCCAGAAAAGCTTTGCTCTCTTACACCAGCCAAGAGTCTGGCCTGTGCTGTGTTATGACAACTTCCTGTCAGGTATTCTTCTCTGCAGATAAAAGCTTCCTTTCCCTTCTCTTCTTCCTTAATGACATGAAGCTGTGCCAGGAAAGGTTTAGGCTGGATATTAGGAAAAGGTTCTTCAAGCAGAAGGTGGTTGAGCATTGAGGCTCCCCAGGGAGGCAGTCAAGCCTGCCAAGCCTGACAGAATTCATGAAGCATCCAGACAATGCTCTTAGAGACACGATGTGATTTTTGAGGTTGTCCTGTGCAGACAGGAGTTGCACTTGACGATTCTTGTGGGTCCTTGCCATTTCAGGACATTGTATGATTCTCCTTCCCCTTCCCACAGCCTTTGGGAGCATCTCACATGATATTTGGATGAAGCACAACATGCCTGTCAAGGTAGAGGCATGCTCCAGGTGTAGAGCGTGGAATCAAGCCTCTCTCGGTTGCTACCTCCCTGGATGGGCTTGGCCAAGTCATGGGGCCACTCGGGTGTTGGAAGCCTCTGTCATTGTAAGGCTGGAAGACATCCTAAGAAGGAAACTGCTGTAGAAACACTGTTATTCTAACGGCCGTTGTTTTTTCTCATGAGACAACTAAAATGTGCAGAAGTAGCTACTTTCTGGAAGGCACTATCACCATGAGTAAGTGCCAAAAAATGCCGTGCACCCAGCTAGGTTTATGTGGGTATGTATGAATACAGGGGGGAGAGAGAGCAGAGACCATAAGTGCACCTGAAGCTTTTAGCAAACACCAGAGCAGAACCTCTCAGCCCCAGAGCCGTCATGATCCCAGTGAGAGGCATGTCTCAACTTCCTATCTCAGAGAGCACCCAGGCTTTCCGCAAGCTCTCAGATGGATGCCTCGTCAGTGTCTCCTCCCGGCTGCCTCATTGCTGGAGGAGGCACTGGGAAGGGAGTGACATTTCCATCCCAGTCCTGAAATCTTCTTGGCGTTGCTCCAGTCCCCTAGGAATTCCTATCAGAAATGCAAATGGTCGAGGAGGTGGTGGGAAGATAAAAGTTTGGGAGGGAATTACGTGATCTTTTCATGCCTTGGTTTCTCCATCCTCCTGCCGGGGATAACACAGTTTCCCTGCACTCCTCCGTTAAGCCAGGTTTCCAGAGTATTGCAGGAGGTGCTGGGTAAGTGTTGCACACTGGTGGCTGTGGCAGAGCTGAGAAATGCATTGTGTTGTAACGATATCACTCCTTAATGCTGCCTTTCAACCCAGATTCTCACCGTAACTCCTACGGAAAGGCAGCATCAGAGGGGTTTCTACATTGTTTGTTGGTGACTTTTTCCACACCGTGCTAGTAGCTCTGTGGCAGCAGAGATCTCCTTCCTCAGACCTGTCCCTGTTTTTCCACTAACGGAAAAGAGGGCAAGGCCAAGCTGATCCCGCTTGAAGGATGTGGGTGCACGTTCTCACGTTGCCGGTGCTCCTGCACGGATCAGACACCACGGTAGGATGGAGGCGTCCCCTGAGAGGCTCCGACTGGCGAGAGGAGCGTGGCCGAGGCAAGGAACTGCAGATGGCCACCCAGGGAGATGAGGCTGGGGATGCTGTGAGCATGAGGCAAGGTGCTGCTCACCCAGCAGAGATTTGGGTTGGGAAAGGGGCGGACAGAGCCCCGGTGATGGCCCCAAGCCCTCCTCCTCTGCGAGGCTACAGAGTGCGGGAGGGAGAGGGACGAAGGAGCTCCTGAGGGGCCAGGTTGGTCTCCCGCTTCCATATGTAGGTAGGGGAATAAGCGACGTGGTTTTCCACCCCTGCCTGGTGCCCCGGCAACTCCCGCGGATGTCGGTCATCCGCTCCCGGCGTTCTGGAAACCAGGCCGCTCGGTGGGGTAGCCCAGCCAAACCGACCAACCTCCACCCCCTTACTCTCCCGCGCCGGCTTGCCCTCCCGAGGGCTCGGCTCGCGGCAGGGCAGGAGACGGCGGTGCCCGCGACGCGGATGCCGGTCCCGGAACGGCGGAGCGGGGGCGGTAGGCGCGGTGATTCGCAGCTCCGGGGGCGGCAAGCACCCGGCTCATGTATATTCATGAGCGTGATGTCAGAAGGGGAGCACAGCGCCCGGTGACCGCCCGAGAGCGCCATTTCCTGAAGGAGAAGGCGGCGGCTGAGGAGGGACGGTCGGACGGACTCGTGCGGAGGAGTCGTGGTTGCTGCGCGCCGGCAGGGGGAGACCGCCCGGCGGCGGCGACCGGACCCGACCCGACCGGACCGACCTGCGCCGTCTCGCCTCAGCGGGGCCTCCTGTCGTTCGCCCCAGCCAGAAGTTTTGAGCGTCCCCGCATCCACCCCGGGCGAGTCCGGTGGTGGCCGGCGACTCGGGGCTGCCTTCGCCGCTGCCGCTGCCTGCGCGGGTGGTGGGAGCCCACCCCCCCGCGGTGCCGGGAGCTGTGGGGAGGATGGTGGTGCGGGAGCGATGGAGTTGAAGCGGAGCATGGCTATCCCGCGCCTCCTCTTGCTTGGACTGTGGGCTGCGGCTCTCTGGGACGTCGCCGCCGTGGCAGGTGAGAGAGGCTGATAGCCCGCCAGTAGCCGGGAAGGGCGGCCGCTGCCGGTCGCCGCGGCTGAGGTCCGGGAGCGGCGGAGCAGTGCCTCCCCGGGCTCCCCTAGGGAGAGGTTGCGGGGCACATCTCCCACTTCTGGGCCGTGAGAAGGGGCTGCTTCACCGGGACTGCTCCGCGCCGCCGGCCGGGCTCCCCCAGCCGCGCCGTCTCTACAGGTGTCGGCGGCGATCGCCGAGCGCGGGGCCGCCCGGCTGGCAGCAGCTGGGTGCCCGGGGACTGGTCGCAGGGCAAGGCCGGGCTGGCGCGGCCCCTGTGTGCGGGTTTTGCCCGGTGTGCTGGCCGCAGGGCTTCGGGAAGCCACAGGTGAGGGTCAGGGCCGGCCCGTTTTGGGCTTCCCCCGTTCACTGCTAGGCGCGGGAAGGCTATGCCGCACCTGTGGGTCCAGCGGCAGAGCCAGCTGCGTGGCACCGGCGGGGAGCTCGGGCTGTGTGCGGTTCTGCGAGCCTCGCCCGCCCGCGAGTACGGAGTAGCGAGTGGCAGCCCGAATAATCCTCTTCGTTGTTTGCCGAGGCATTGCTCTGGTATTTGCCTAGCGCTGTTCGCTGCCCAGGAAAGCCGGGCGCGAACGCATTCCTGAGTGGGTTTTGCTGTTTATTTGGGTTGGTTTTTTCCCCTCCCCTCCTGAACTGTTTTCCTGAAGTTTCAGCCTCGAGACAGCAGGGAGAGAGAGAGGCACTGTGTGAGAGCCGCTTGGCGCCCCGGGCAGCCTCCCACCGGCTGTACCGGGAGTCTGGGCTGCGTGGGGAGCAGTGTGCGTGCGGAGACACTGAGCTGAAGGGGCTGCGGCACCGCTAGGGCAGGGTCCTCGGGAGTTTGGGGTGAAAAAAAGCCTTTCCTTCGGCGTGCAGGAGTGCACATCTTCTTCTCTCTCTCCACTCCCAAAATAACGCCACAAAAAACACTACTTCTGTTCTAGGAATCAGGGTAGTCAGAGGTGGCAAATTTAAAAAACAAAGCAAAACAAACGGGTATGTCACCTGTTTTGACAACTAGTACGTTAATTTGCTGTCAATTCTGTCAGACAGATGCTTGTTAAGAAATTTAATACAATTTTATTTCCTAGCTATAGATTTCAACTCCTGCAGCTCTTTATAGATGGGCTTGGAGCAACCTATTTGGATGAGCTTATTTCTTGTGCTGGCAAGAATGTTATCAGATGGGAAATCATGAGTGGGAGAGTAGAAGGAGGTATAGGTGGAAATTAAAATCTGTATTGGCCTCATTTGTGCTTCTTCCTGGTACATGCAGGAAGAGATGCTGCAGCTAACATTAGATTGTTGTCAAAACCCATCAATTTATTAAAAATCCCTGATCTATATTTCTTCATTTCAGTTAGCCTTGATGGAGGGATTATACTTGGACTGAACACTTATGCTGTGTACTAATTTCCTACATAAGTAATTTGTATGGGAACTGAAAACCATAAAGGGTCTCTTAACAACACCTCTTTGTTTAATATGTGGTCTGGGGAGAGCTGAGTAGTAGTTTGCTTTTTGGTGAAGTCATCTGTAATGAAAGTGTCTGTCAATTTGTGCATGGGTTCAACAGCCCACAACATCAGTTTTCTGTAACAGAGAGAGCTGCTATAAAGCTTTTATGCTTTATTCCAATATTGTGAGTGGTGAAAGGGTGGATGCTGTCTGGCATGCACTGGGACGTGTCATTTGTGTTACACGAGTTAAGTAATGTGAGGTTAGATCGTCCTCACCCAAGGTGATTAAATCCTTAACCCAGCAAACGAGCTGTAGCAACTAAACTGAAATTATTATCTTCAGCAGTTTTGCAATGCTCTCTGTGAATTTGCTAAATTAATAACAGCAGATAGAAAGGCAAAAGACTGAGTGTGGGAAGCCAGCTGTTAACAGCCTGGGGATCTCATTAAGGAAAGGAATAAAGTCCTGCCCATGTTCTGGGATTGCTCCTGGACCACTAGCAACTGCCAGTGGCAGAGTGCTGGCTGGTCCCACTATGCTGGCTCCACCTTCTTCCAGCTGTTACAACTCCACTGCCAGTCCCACTGTGGTTGCTCTGCCCAGCGAGGTGGTGCCTTGGTGGCTGCGGGAGGGTGGCATTTTGGCAAGAAGGGAAGTGGCATGTGAGAAGACTCTGATCACCTGTAAGGCTGTAACAGAGTTTGAGAGCAACAGTACTCTTACTCGGCAGCACTCCAGACTTCGTGACTAGCATTTTACTGCTTGGCTCTGTAGGCTAGTGAAGCATCCTGTGGGAAGCTGACCAGCCAGTGAACTGGGTGAAGTTGTAACGTACTGTGTGATACGTGGTCGGGCAAGAGTGATGCAATCTCGTGTTTTGTTGGTTTTTGTTGTGTTTGTTGTTGTTGTTTTTTTTAAATGAAGGATGCAAAGGCTACTGCCAGGGTGTGATGTTGAGCTAGGCTAGACCTGTTCTGGTCTGTCAGTCCTGTGCCGCTGCATAGGAAATGGCCACTCTCCCTAACAAAGATAACTTTACATTTATTTTCCACCTTCCTGCTTTCCCACGGTCTCCTTTGATCCTCTGCTTCCTCCTTGATATGCCTTTCTTTCTTAAATGTGCTTATGTAGTTGCCTTCCATGTTTTCTCATGGTAACACATACCATGTATTTGCTTCTGCTTGAGGGAAATGTTCCCCATCCACCCACACATGTAACAGTGCTCCGGGCCAAATTCTGATCACTTCTGTAGTCAATGTAAACCTGAGCAGCTCCACCAACTCCGGCCCTGCTGCTTTGGGGTCGCAGCTCTGGGTGCAACATGGTCCTTTAGCTGGACTGAAGGGTCAGGAACGCTCCTTTGGGCATACACCCACATTCCGCGGCAGAAATATCTGTTCTGTAAACAGTTCTGCTCCTCAGTGAGGTGTGCTAGGGAATAGGCTTTGCTTTCATGGGTTTTGCAAATTGCAGAGGAGCATTCTGTAATGCAGAGGAACAGCGTATGCTGAATAAGGAGACGTAATTGATTCTTTCTTGTATCCCAGCTCTTTACAAATGCATACAATGGAGCAGGCACAATGATTTCTTAGCAGCACAGGAACACCGTAGCTGAAATTCAAGCCTGAGGAAAAGAGGGAGGTGTGATACCATGTTGAGCGACTGCTCTTAGTATGCTGCTGGATCACTAACACTGCCAAACTCTCAGCTTTTTTGCCTGGGCACTGCTCTGTAGAAGCTCACCCTGCTGTTACATGAGTTGAAAAATAGCCCTGTATGCACACTGAGCCACACTTTTCTCTAGCAATTGTGCTTTTAGTGCTTGCCTTTGGCTATTGCTTAGCAGACCTAGCAGAGCAGTGCTGAGCCTAACAGACCCCTCTGCAGTGTGTGCTGGTAGGATATGTGATTCCAGACCACCAACCTAGAGTAATTTGCTGTACTCCAACCCCCCTTCTTCTGGGGGTGGGGCGGAGTAGTATTTTTTTTTTAGGTGTGAAATTTACAGGATCTCCAATCAAATTAAAGGTGTCCCAGGGTCAACCCGTGAAACTAAATTGCAGCGTCGAGGGAATGGAAGATCCTGAGATGTTGTGGATCAAGGACGGAGCAGTGGTGCAAAGCGTAGACCAGGTGTACATTCCAGTAGATGAAGAACACTGGATCGGCTTCCTCAGGTACAACAGATGTGGAGAAGGAAGAATGTCGTGGAAACTATTGCGCAACTTTCTGCTGTCGGCTCTATCTATGCAACTGCAGTGCCCTCGGCAGGGCAGGGTCCTTAGGTTCAGCATGTGGCAAGGGCATAACTGAGAGCAGAATTGAAGCTGCTGAGGGCTGAGGTTTTTATACGCTAGAAACATGTTAGGTTCCTCATTACTGTGGTGACAGATGCTTTGCTAATGCTTGTGATGCTTCAGACGTGACTTCAAAGTGAAAGGATGTTCTTACCTTGTTCGTTCATCTTGTTCTGCCCTTTAGCAGGAAGACTACAGCCTGACTTATAAATAGGGGTGTTTTTCTCTCATTCCTCATACTCGTTCCTTTCTCTTTCTCTCTCTTGAGCTGTCAGTCTGCCTAAAGGATGAGGATTGTTAACTGAAGTGAGACTCCCAGGTCTACATCTCCTTCCTTTCTTTGGGGACAAGTGTTTGTCACCTGAACCATCGCTGAATCACTCTGCAGATACACTATATGGTATCAGTCCTGACCTGCTCAGAGGCACAAAAACTCTGTCCTACAAAGCATCTCTCTGTGCCTTTTATTTCAGCAGAAGAGGGATGTCAGCTGGAAATAAGGAGTTAAACAAGACCCAAGGTTCTGCTCTGGGCTTTTTTGTGCATAAAGACAATTTGTACAAGCAAATATACCACTACTGATGACTGGCTGAGAATCACTCTTACTGAGCTCCGGCTTCATCTCTTGTTAGATTTCTTGGATTGACACTGCACAGAGTCTCCAATTCAAGCAACTAAAACTCTGTGCTAAACCTTGTCTGTGAGAAGTATTTTGATAGGGGGAAAAAAAATCTGTGCCCTGTAAAACTGTTGCATAACATTATGTTGTGGAAGCAGTTTGTCTTGAAACTGTACCATTTACTTCCTTCCAATTCCCCTTATTAACTCTTTGCTCCTCACAGTCTCTGTCTGATCTTTTTCACGTCTTGTTTTCCTTCACTGAGAACTTTCTGCAGCACCAGGGCTAAGTAAGGTAGAATGCTAAATCTGGATGCATCTGTATCTTTCTACTTTTTCCTTTCTTCTTCTAAAGTGCTCACTGTGTGACTCTGCTGCGATCGCTGTGTTTCAGAACAGGCGGCTGGATGCGCAGGACAGCTGATGCCATTTGAAGGTACAGCTCTGATAGTCAGGCTGTAGCCAAGTCTGTTTTGTGTATTTCAGCAAACACTCTCCCTTTTCTGTCTTCCTTCCCTGAGACATTGTTCCTCTTCCCCAAGGTGGACTGCTAGTATTAGAAAGGCAAGCATCACATCTGTTGAGGATCCCTGCATGGCAGCAGATGCATGGCTGCATGTCCCTCAGGGAGCAATCAACATTTGTACATTGACAGTCACTCAGAGTCACATTGGTAGCTTTGGTAGCTGAGAACTTGTTGCTTTGGGACCCAATCCTGCCCTTAATCATCATGCTAGCCTCACGTTGCAAACGGCAGAGAGGATACTGCAGACTTCCAACAGTGGAGCAAGGAGCAGAATTTCTCCCTTGAACTGAAGGCCTACAACCTGAACACTGGTCAGTCTCTGTGGCTGCCATCCCCTACTTGGATGCATCCTCTCAGAAGAGGAGCTGTTGCTAAGTAAGGGGGGGACACAGGGGACACAAAAGAGTTTGTAGGGTGAAGTCCTGTGCTGGAGTAGGCCAGCATATACCCTTGAAATCACAAATCCAGAGACCTAAGGAGTTTTGTAGTGTAAGAGGCTCTTAAGAATAATGCTGAGTGCAGTTGAGGGGAGGGAGGGCCTTTTCTGACCCATCTGTTTTCTGTATGAGGCTGTTGTTAGTCCTGTCATCTAACTGAGGCAATATTGTAGAGCGTGTTGGAGGCTTGTGATTTGGAGGTTCCTGCTAGCTCAGACATTGTAGGCCACGCTGTTGCTCTTGAAGGCTACCTAGAGTCATAATTCAGGATTGGAGTGACCAACCCCTTCCTGTCTTTAGAGGACACAAATGATGGATTTTCTGTGAGGATGTTTCAGAGGAAGGCTGTCTTCTCTGCTGAGGATTCCCTCCACCCACTTTAGAGAGGAGCCTCCTGACTCCACTGTTCTCCTGCCACGTGCTGGCTGGCTGTTGCCATCCTTCCCAGTGCTGGCTGTGTCTCAGTGGGTGTTGTCCGTGCATCTGGTTCACCAAACACTGGAGGGTCCTTTGGGGCAAAAACATGCTTTATCCACATAAAATATCGATATGGCTTTTGACTTTTTTCAGCTTGAAATCCGTCGAGCGGACAGATTCTGGGAAGTACTGGTGCCAGGTTGAGAACGGGGGGAAGAAGAACGAATCACAGCAAGTGTGGCTCATAGTGGAAGGTAAGGAGGAGTAGTAGTGCTGGTTTCCTTTCAGGGCTGACCCACCAATATGCTCTAGGTGGAAGTGGTGAGAGCAGATTGCTCCTGTGGCAGGCTTCTTGGCTCTGAAACATTGCTGCTCACTGCAGTGAGGTTGCTACAGAGCAGGAGTAAGAAACAGGAGAGTAGCTTACTATGAGTTCATTACCTTCTGGCTTTACTTTGTCACATTAGGAAACAAGATCCTTTTGTGCACACACATTTCTTTCCAGCCCCTTAATCTGTTGTTGCTTTCATCTCCAAGTAATTCATAGAATGATAGGAGAGTTTAGGTTGGAAAGGATCCATGGGGATCATCTGGTCCAACCCACTTCTCAAAGCAGGGTCACAGCCTGGTTCTGTGTATCAGCCAAACAGGTCTTTGAGGACAGAGTACGGTTTTAACCCAATTCTGAATTTTGTGTAAGTGCTATCCATCAGCACTTCATAGCTGTGACTGTTCCATCTGGCACTGTTTTGTGCAGTCCTGTCTGATAAAGAATAACTTCTGCGTGGTTACCCAAAAGTCGCCCAAGGCGAGGTGGATTGGTGGCTTCTTATTGTCTCTAGTTTCATTTCCCTTGAGCCATGATTGTGTTAGATCCTCAGAAGCAAGTTGTCATAGAATGGCTTAATATTTGATGAGGAAGTTGATGGGAACAGTGCGTTTGCAGTAAGAAGTGGCTTTTTGCATGTAATCGGTAACACTTTGGGTCAGGGCTGAATTGACAGTCTTGGGAGGAGGCAGGGAGGTTGTGGTGGGATGTGGTGTGGTCTGGGTGTTTTACAGCAAGGGTCTCACTCAGAGCTGTGGATACGTTCATAGTGGCTCTCGTGGCAAGAGGAACCTGCTGCCTTCCATAAATCCCAGACTTTTTTCCACCTAAATTTTCGGGTGCAGTTTCAACTAGAAAATGTTGTTTACAGCTTAAAACACTTTTCCTTGTGCAGAATTTTCCATTTCTATTCCAATTACCATGGCCTGCTCCAGAGGTGGCTGCATTTGCATGGTGGGTGCATTAGGAGTGATTGGGTAGCTGTGTGTGCTAAGCCGTCAGAAGAAACAAGGGGACCTTCTGGATAGCACAGGCAAAAATATCAAGAGTCACAAAAAACAGCTTCAGCTAGGTAAGGGGGAGTGTTGAGAATGAAAACCAAAGCTTACAGTGGGAGCATAAGCTCAAAAAAGAAAAAGAATACAGCTAGCTGCCTTTATGAGACAAGCAAGTACAGCAGAAGCTTGTTAAATTTGAGCTGAGCATGTAATCATGTGAAATGGGAGTTCATGGAAAAAATTAAAAGATAACAAGTAGTGCTAAGGGGTGGATTTTTAAAAATATGTCAGCTGTTAGCAGAAGAAAATACTGGGGAATGCAAAAGCCTGTCAGTCCCACAGCCACTCTTCTCTCTGTGTGTATTTCTTTGGTGGGTGTACCAGCAATATCCAGAAGTGATTGATGTATTGATAACTGTTGTCCTGTTTGACTGAGAGAGGATCTTTACTCTGGTCATTTGCAGCCTTAGTGTTGATACCCTTCAGTGTGCACACAAGTGTGCACTACTAGTGATCTAACCTAAAGTGAGCTCAAGTGGATTTCTGTGCTGTCTAATGTCTGCCTTGAGATCCACTTAACTAGTTTGTATCAGGCAGAATTTGTAGCTGTGGTATTTTAACTGACTTTGTGATCCAGCTAAAATGTTTGATCTTGTGAAACACTCCACAGAATTTACAAAACCAAGATTGTTTTAAAAGTGTTTTCTGGTTTAGAAACTAGACTATAACCTTAGCAAGAACATGATTGTGTTACAGTGTTTGATGCCTGGAGAGGTGATCTCAGAGAGACACTGGAGTGTAACCATCTTAAAAATACAGATGATGTTTCTAACAGAACTTTCCTCCTGAAATTATACCTCTGACTGTGTGGTTGTTCCTAGGGCTGCTAGCCCCTGTTGTGGTTACAGCCATAGCTCCAGCCATACCTAAATGGACACGTCCTCCTGAATTAACACTGTCTAAAAACTGAGCTGTAGAAAAAAAGAATTGGTCCCATAGGTTGGATGTGGGCTTGGAGCAGGGAATAGACAGGCTCATTGCCTTGCTTTGCCACCAACCTCCTGGCTGTTGGCCGCTCAGTGTCTCTGGTGCATCTGTGAAAAGGAGGTGCCACCGCTCACCTCTTGTACTAGGAACTGGAAGGCTAAACGTGTCACAGACAGTGACATGTAACAGATAACATATGTATGGGAGCAGTGCAAAGTTCCTGAGCTGGATGAATCAGCTGCACTCTCTGAACTATGAGAGTTTTTAATTGTGGTCTTGTCTGATCTGTTTAGCTGCTCCCAAAGTGAGAAAACCTGCCGAGCTGGGCAGGATCCTCCCAAAAGGTTACCTCTGGTGCCATGGCAAAGGGACAGGAGGCAGGAGTCCTGCTCACAGGTAGAAGAAACAATGGTATTTTCCCTTCTAATCTTCCTTAGAGAAACAGGGTAAAGCAGACAGAGATGTCTCAGCTGTTAGCTGGAATGTTTATTCACTTTTATTGTTTATTCTTATATTGTAGTCATACATAAAGTAAAACATGTAAGCAAAACCCAGCGGTGAATCATGAAGGTGGATATACTTGTCCTGAGCATTAACCTTTGCACAGATATGCACCACCATTCCTGAAGTGACCTATTTTTAGACTTGTTTTTGTTTGTTCATTTACTTGCTGCTCTGAAGGGAGTGGCAAGGTGGTGAGTAAGGCACAAAGAAACTGCCACCTGAAAGACAGATACATCGAGTGGATGGTCAGTGAAAGACTGAGGATGCCACTTTCAGCTGGGGTGTAGGGGAAATATCAAGTGCTAGGCCTCTAAATCCCTGTTTAGGCACCTGCATTAACTGCCTGCTGGTGGAGGTGCTCAGCATCTGCTACACCAACTGGAGCTGCTTGGACCTGTCATCTTTGGCCAGGGACAGACAGTGCAATTTAAACATGTGAATGCACAGTCTTGTTGGTTCCTCTCTATCTGTTAGGTGGCAGAACAGCACTTTCCAGAACATACTTTTTTTCCAGCTGAGAATAGCTCATTCTGGTGTAGAGCCAATTGGTAGTGGCTGTCCTTGGTGCCCAAAGTTTTGAGTATAAAAGGGAATTAGTTGTTTCTCTAGGCCTTCAGCTCCTCCAGCAGAAGTTCATGTTGGCTGTCCTTGCAGGGTCAGCACTGGTGCTGATGACTGGTGAATTTTGTGATACTGGTTTGGAGCACTGAAACCACGACAATTTTGGCACTGTCAGTAAGAGAAACCACATCCCTTGATGTGTTGAATTATACTCAGCTTTTGCCACTTAGAGATGACCTGAAGTAGTTAGTTAGCATTGCAGCTGCATTTTGCTCTTCATGGGCTTGATCTAAGGCCTGTTCTACCAAGCAGATGTCTTTCAACAGTGGGGAATAGATAGTTGTCAAGAGACCTCTCTCTCTGAGTGACCTTCATCTCTGAAACAAATTGCCTCTAACTCCAAGGCAGCCTGGTTCTCGTGGTGTCAGAACATGCTGGAAGGCAGCTCCAGTCAATTAAGCTGTGGAGTGAGCATTGTAAATGATCATGCTCTCTCACTGGGAGGATTCTTTCCTCATTGATGGGTTTGTTACAGCCACTTGTTCAACACATTCACAAGCTTCAGTTTTTAATGCATGATAAGAAGTATCTGCAGCTGTAATAGGTATCTTTTAAAAGTGATGTCTGCTGCTTCTAAAGTTACTGACTATTGCCTCTTTGAACTCCAGTCTCTCCAGCTGGAAAATTGAGCAAATACTGCCACTAAAAGCTACTTCACAGGGGAGTCTTGGAAGGGTTTTCAAAGGCATTTTGGGAAGCAAGCACTTCTTTCTCTCTGACTTCTTCTAGTGAGAGTATGTAGACAGTTATGCCCTGAGGTGGTCCAGTGTATCTAACCCTTGGTTCTTGTGAAGGGCTTGGATTAAGCATAGGGGCAGGGCAGACGTGTGTCCGGTGTTGGGCACTGGTATTAGTGGAAATAAACAGGAGACAGAAGGAGTCTCTCCAGTTATTATCACTTCTTTGTTGCTTTTCTAGGTGTGCCCTACTTTACTGTGGAACCTGAGGATGTGTCCGTGTCCCCTAATACCCCATTTCATATGGCTTGTGCTGCTGTTGGTCCCCCTGAACCAGTGACAATTGTCTGGTGGATGGGAGACACTAGAGTGGGGCTTCCAGACATCTCCCCCTCCATCTTAAATGTGTCAGGTAAGGCTGCTGCCAATGCAGAGGATCACTTTGAGCATCAGAAGAGGAGGAGAGCTCCCTTCTGATCATGCCTAGTGATACGGAGTAGTCACATAGTGGGAGAATGGTCTTTGACTACGATGAGGCTTGAGAGATCATGATCAAGCCAGATCATCTCGAGGGGTGATCATTGCTCTGTGTGTTTCTGCTGACGTGAGGTACACAGGCTCTTACAGAGCTTGCGTGGGGCTGGCACTGTGGTAAAGATGCTGCTGGAGAGATGATGTATTGAGTATGTCTCTTGTTCCAGCTCACGGAGGGTGTTCATGAGGTGTGACTCTCTTGGTGCCATTTGACTTGGAAATCTCCAAGTGTTCACTGATGTCACCTCTTCCTTCTGTGCAGAGCCATGTCATGCACTGCTTTCCCCTCTCTTTTCTCCACTCTCTATTTTTGCAGCCTTGCTGGATGCTCTTTATCATTAATACCTGGCCAACTCATCTAATTACTTGACACTTCTAGAGTAGTTGTATTGGTGCTGAAGCAGGATGAATGATACCCTTGGACAACAAGGTTTGCCCCAAAGCAGGCACTAGGTGCATGGTGGTAAGACTACCTTCCCCAGCAGTGTCAGCTGAAGAACTCAGGAGCCATTAGGTGTTCAGGCCTGTCTTCAGCCGCTTTCAGGGAGGGACAATGTATCTCTACCAGGACCTGACCACAGCTATTGTAGTTAACCTCCTAAAGGTAACTTTATTCTAGTTAGTTGTCCAACAGGTTTGTGTTTCTTCTTCTCTTGGCTGCTGTTTTTTTTATTCTTGGCAGCCCTGAGCCAAAGTTGAACTAGCTATTGAGGAAGAAAAGGTTTTATGACTAAGAGTCATCTGTGGGGCTTCTTCTTGAGTGTTAATACAGTTACATCTGGGAGAGTTCCTGTTCATCTTTGGCCATCCTTTGATGGCCAGTCCTATTAAGCCTTCCCTTAGAACCTGATTTATATGCAAATCAAAACCTGCTTTGTGTTTTGCAGTGGTTTTATCAGCGGCTCTTACGTAGCCACTCAGTGGTGTTCCAAGTTGGAATCGAAAACTGCTCCCTTAAGATATAATCTGCCTGTTGAAATGGAAACTGATAAGATTGATAGTCAAGAGGGGAAAGACAATAAAGTCTCCTTTCCTCTACTGAATTCATCCTATGATGCCTCACAGAATTTCTGTCATTGTGGGGCAGTGGTTTGGAGACCTGAAGAAGGGCATCTGCTCCTAGTGATTCTCCAGAATAATTGCTATCATATAATATTCATCACCAGCAACTTTCTTTGCCCTTTTCAGTGTTCCTTTGGATGTCCCTTGGGCAGATCTTGTCTTGGCAACATTAAAAAATGTAGCAGGACACAAGCTGCATGGTCAGATTGCTAAAGCATGTTGAAAAAGATGGTTGGTAAGAAAACAAGCATTGCTAGCTAAAGAAAGTATCAAGTTCTGAAAAAATTTAATAATAAAGTACTGACTAGAAAGCAAATATTTAGAAGGTTCAACAAAAGGTAAAAGGATTGTTGTAGTTGGAAAGGAGTGCTAGCAATGGTGCTAGAGAGCAAGGAGATCTTGGTTTGTGGTGTGGTGTTTTGTTCTGTTTTCCTCAGGGCAGGGCTGTGTTTGTTTCTGTCTTTGGGACATGCATACCACGTCAGGTGCTGCTCTGCTGCCTACCCTTCAGCCTGCTGGCAGCATTTTCCTCTGGTTCACTGGGGCAAGTGATGGAAGCTGAAATGCTCTTTCATTTATAACAGTTCCTCCTCTCTTCTACTATGCCTTCTTAGCAATGCCGTTAATCTCAGGCTTGGGAGATAAATCAAAGGGCAAAAACAGATGCTGTGCAAGGTGCTCCATGCAGCTCTGAAATCATTTTCTGTCTTAAACTGCATGCCCATAGTATGCCAGTCCTTAACTTTTCTTGGATAGAGCCCTATTAGGCAACTGAGGGCTAGGTCAAGCGAAAACATGCTGGACTCACTTCCTCAGGCAGCTTTGCAAATCTGTCTTAATTCTGATTAATTAGCAATACCTATATGCATCTTGAAGCAGCCAGACGTCAGTATGATGCCATATTCAGGCCCTGTGGGGTGGATGGATGCTCACAGAGGAAAGGAAGCTTAATCCTCAGTTGTGTTATTTCACCCCTGGGAAGTTCCTCGTCCACAGCTCTGATGCAGTAGCATTTTACTTCCACTTCCTTTGTGTCTTCAGAAGTCTGATGCAAAGGAAGGAACAGGTGGGCATTAACTTGAAATCTGCAGTGTCTGGTTAGTAGTTTGCTTAGGCTAATAGCTCAGTTAGAAGATAGTTGTTGCTCAGATGACAGATTGAGGTTCAGAGTGTTAGGCGTTGTATACGTGCAGGGTTCAGCACAATTCTTGCTCCAAAGATGCTTGCCAGAACATGAGAGGTGGACATTACTAGCTGAGTACTCTGAGTTGCTGTTCTGCCAGATCCATCCTTCTTTTCCACTACTTTCTTAAACTCCCATGGAAGCTTTTCTACATTGCCACACACTCTCCATTAGAAATGTTTAGCACATTAATTAAATTGAAATCCACGTGCCTTTGCTTGGCACCTAGCTCAGCCCTACAGTTGCCTGTACAGCTTGAGCCAGATGTCACACATACTTGAAATTCTGCTGAAGGTTGAAGCTGGGTTATATAGCTGTTTGTGTTTCCTTTCCTTTTCTTGGCTGATCTCCAGGTATTAATCAAAGCACAGTTTTCTCCTGCGAAGCTCACAACGTAAAGGGATTGTCTTCATCTCGGACAGCCACTGTTCAAATTAAAGGTGAGAGAGTGCAAAAGAATGGGCAAGGGTCTTGAATTTGCTCTTTGGGGAGGGAAATAGGGCTCCTTAATGCAAGGGATATTCTCAGGGCTGCCAGCATCCAGCACAGACTGGAGCTCTCGGCAGCCAAAACAACACTTTGAGTTCTCGCTGCAGTTCATGCTTGCTATGCAAGGCTGTCTCGTGGGCTGTTGAAAATAAACCACATCTGATTCAGGAGTGGAAATATGATGTCAAATAACATTTTTCCCTTGGAAAGGAGAGAGTCAGAGTGGTCAAATTGTTTGTGAGAGGTGAAGTTGGAAATAAACCTGTAGCTCGGGAAATCATGCCTTCTTGGAGATGGATGGGTCTTGTTAGAGCTAAAGAGGCCATTACTTCTGCTTGCTTCTATTGGCATCACATTACATGACCATTAAAGTCTGCTTATCCACACTTCTCTAAAGGATTTTATTTTTTTTAACTTTTTGTTCTCCAAAAAGTCATTGAAAACAAATAATTTCTAGCCTTTGCATGACCAGTTGCTTTTTGGAAGTCCCTAAAGTTGATGTTGCATTTCCTCTATTCCTCCAGGTGACTGAAAAAGGGTATAATCAGAGCAATCAGCTCTTCCCCTCCTCTTAATGTTGAGATGCTTCTGCATTTGAATTTTTAGTCATGTTTTAATGCATATTAAATGACTTGATTATCAGTTCCAGGATAGGCATGTCACAAAAACAGTTTGTTCCAAGTAGTAGCTTATTGCTCAGTGCAAATAAAAGCAAGTGTTTGTCTGTATCAGAAGTTGAAAGTTGTATTAGGTAATGTTCATCAAAGGGTACCTTAAATCCAGCTGTAAATCTACTGCTCTTACAGTGTATTATTCTCCAGGACATTGTGGTTGCTGCTATGCCAAGAATGCAATATGCTGTACTAGAAAAATTTATAACTTAATTTAAAAATGTTTGGAGTTGTTGCCTTAAAGGATTGTCTACACAAGGGGATTAGTTATTGTGGAATGTATCTTATAGGGATATTTTTCATCTAGGATAGAATTTAGTTCACAAAGCTGTTATGTTTTAAAAAAATCTCATCAAGCTGTAATTTGAAGTAACACTTGGCATAGTGTTACAAGTTTGTTTGTGGGGTTTTTAACATTAACATGGATTTATGTATTTTTTTAACTATTGATCAGATGAGGTAAAGGTCTCAGAATTCTTCCATTTCCCAGCAATTATCTTTAGCCAAAAGTGCTCCATGGGGGTCAGTCATAAGCTAATGAATCCACAACCTGTCTGGGAGGAAGGTATCAGTGTAACACACTTGTGCACACACACCTTTTAGAGCTGAGGAAGAGCAAGCTTTAAGTCATTTGGCCAATGTTACATTAGTATATGTAAAACAGGTTTTTAGACAGCAAGTCTAGTGCTGCAGTCATAAGTTCTAACTGTAGTACCTCACAGTATGTCTAAAGGAGTAGCTATAAACTCAGGGAAGCGATGAGGTTCTTACAGATCTTCAAAACTTTTGTTCTTTAATACAGCCCCTGTTAAAATGACAGCAAAGCTCCTAACAAGGACATCAGCAGGAACAGGAGCAGGCCCAGATAATGTTTATTCAGTCATTGATACTATGAACATGGAGACTTCAATGAAATTACTCCTGGGAGTAGTTGTTCATACATGCATGATTAGGGCCTTCCTCTCTTACACAGATCCGTCTGCTAATGAGGAGTCTCAAGGCTTTCTACAATTTATTAAACAATTTCTTTCTTCTGTATTTCCAGAGGCAAATATTTTTGCTAGGATATTTACAAACTGTTAACATTTCTTCCTATTTGCTGCTGTTGTGGTTCATTATCTATTCTCTGTAGTGCCCACAATGTGCTGGGTGTACTCCAAGCAGAAAATTACTGTTATTGTAGCCCAGAGTCCAAAGGCCTGTACAAAGCCCCATTGTTCCAGCCACTCTACAAGCACAGAGGAAGTTAACTCTCATGTTAACGCTTAAGGTTCTGCTTTCATACTGGCTTTATTCTCCTTTGTGTGTGGGTAAGACTTTTAGGGTTGTATCCTGTGTTTTAGAAAACAGGAAATAGCCACACAGGGGTTTTTTTTTCCCCAAGAGATGACAGTGAAATGCATTTGTCCCTTCTACAAATTGCAGGGTTAGGGGAAGGTGCTAGCAAGCTAACTCTCTTCACAGTAGCTGTCTCTGTGTCAGAGTGGATGTCTTAGCACTTGATTACTTTTTTTTTCCCCTCACTGGTGGTTCTAACCTGTACATCCTTTGGGCCTGCTATCCAGTGTTGAAGATTACATGTTGCTAAATCCAGAAGTTGAGTGTGTTTACAGATTACTTAAGAGCAGTGTTTCGATGATACCCAAGTAAGCAGTGAAAGCAAGCTTTTTTTCCCCAAAGAGCTTAGAAATCTGAATACCCAACATCAAAAGGGAAAAAATCCAAGACACAGAAAAGTCTGCCAGTTAACTCACAAAGACCTTTCACAGGAAGGCAAAGAACTCATTGCCCATTTTCCATCCCAGACCCATGCTCTGCTGACCCACCTCTCACCCACATAGGCTGTTCTTATCTAGCTGGCAGCACCCTGCACTGGGTCCTGGTAACTAGTTAACCAGACAACAAAGGCTTTATAGGGTTAATCTGTGGCACCATCTATTCCCTGCCCCATCCTCTCCTCTAGGCCTTTTGTAGAGAGTTGAGAGGTGGCTTTGATCTATGCATTTCTGCTGTAGGATTGCCCTGTGGAGATACTGAAGGCAGGATTCTGAGAGACAAATGTGCACTCTGCAGAGTAGAAGATGTAGCTGCAGGAATCCTGGTTTGCAATTACTCTTCCACTGCTGCTTTCCACTGGATACAGCTCGGGAGAGGTGGAAAACTCAATCTGTAGGCAGAGCCTTGTCCTGAGGACCGTTGGGTTTTTGAAAGAGATCTCCTGAGGGTACAATTTGTTGAGGTGCTACAGAAAAAGTATTAGTCACAGCAGCAGCATAGGATTCTTTTTTAAATGAGAATAAGGTCGTGGGAGAGGTTATTATTCATAAAGCTGGTAATTTTTTCAGGAGTGAGGTGCCTAAATAAAAACACTCAGGAGTGAAGAAGAGATGGTGAGGGGTATATTGTGAAGAATGGCAAGTAACTGTGTGGAATTGCAGTGGGAGGAAAGGAGAAGTCGAAGGGAAGCATTGAGGATTCTAAAAGGCAGACAAAAAGCTAAGGTTAATGTGACAACAGACTTGAGGCCCCTGCAGTGATGGAGCTGTCTGGTCCAAGCAAGAACAGCACTCTGGTGCTGGTAGGAAGCACAAACACCTGATTAAATGGCTACTGTGGGAATCCTGATGTTGTTCCTGGCTACGCCTGTAATTTGTGTTGTGGTGTAAGCTGTGTAACAGGCACTCACCTTGGCTCGAATTGCAAAGGTTATTGGAGTCATTGCAATAAACCACCTTTTGACCAGCTAGCAGAACTGGTTTAGGGGGCTGGACTGAGAAGCAGGGGAGGGATTTGAAAGCTCTGATTTGGTTCACAATGGAGGCCCCACAGGCAATTGTGTGCACAGGGCTAGGTCGTGCATTCCAATGGAGGGGGCTGAGAAGTGAAGGTGTAAGGCCATTGTTATTAAAGACATCAACCACTGCCTGTGTGTATCAAGCAAGTATGCTGGACTATTAAAGAATGGATGTCAAAACCTTATTCGATGTAAGTTTCATTCACAACAATCAGAAACACTCTAAAAATATGATATTGTACCATATGATTCTATATCTGTTGGTGATTTCATTGCTTTATTTCTAGCCTCAAGCCTTTACCATTTCCATGTGAATACCTGCTCAGTTCTGTGGTGTATGCTGAAAGGTCTCTCTGTTTCCTTTATAGCCATGCCTCTCCAGCCTCTCAATGTAACTGTAAGCCAAGTCACCAGCAGCAATGCCAGCGTGGTCTGGGTGCCAGGATTTGATGGCCACTCACCCCTCCATTCTTGCACTCTTCAGGTATGGCCCCTCTGGATTGTCCCTTACCCTGCATGAAGAATGGGCTTTCCCTGAGTTATGGTATTGCTTGGGCTGTCTTTTGCTTTCCTAGCTGCTTTGTAGCAGTGTTTTGAGTTCTTATTCCACAGTTTTAAAACATGGAAGCTCAACAGGATGCAACTCAGGGCGTTCTAGAAGTACAAACAAGCAGGGTATGAAGTGTGCCATTGAGAATTTAAGACTGGCCCTGTTCTTCATCCCTGCAGGTTATCACATCACTAGTTCTGTGGCAGCTACTCCATGCAGAGTGTTTCACTGCAGCATATATGAAGCATGTATCACTCTGGAAAGTGCCCTTGAATAGGTGCAGGGTGCTCATGTGTCCTGCTAGTGTGGAGCAGCTGACCCATGGTAGCTTGCTCCCATGCCAGCTCAGCCTTGTGCTTTGTGGTGCCAGAGGAAATGCTGGGATCCATCCATACATATGAGTCTAAGTGGTGAGGAGCTTGGAAAGCGTAGGACGTGCTACAGGAAAGGTGGGAGTGATGGAAGCAGATTGGACTTTTTGGTACAAAGTCAGGCCTATTTCCATGTTTCAAAGTTATTCTAAGTCCTGCTTTTGAGTCTTGATTGGTTTTTCATTGTCAAAGACCAGTTCTGCCCAGTAAATCAAAGATGATAGTATCTTATAGCTCTACCTGGTGCTGAGTACTCAACATCTCTAGAAAACTGGACTGCTCCTTTAGCTTCCTGAGAATAATGGTACATGTCCAACTTCTGGCAGAGTTAATTTCTAGCATTGCAGACTTAACTGTGAAATCTGATCAGACAGCTGGTAACTCAGTGTCAAAAAGAAAAAGATTCCTGAAGCAGACTGCAAACACAGCTAGGCGCATTCCCTGTGGATTTATTTGCCAGGTGTGAACATTGGGCCTCTATACTTTCCCTACCTGATTACAGCAGCAGTGTGAGCTGGAATGGAATTTCTATGGGGTGTTGCCAACTGTGTAGAGGAGGATTATAAATACAAGGGCTGCTAAAAGTAGTCTAGCAAACTTACTTGCAGTCCTCTTTTTATTTGGGGAGGAAACCAGAGATTTTATGTTCTGAAGTTTATACCCTTTCCATAAGTAAAAGAAGATACAAAGAAGGTGGAGTTACTGAATGCCTTCTTTGTCTCTGTCTATACTCTTAGAGACTGTACTCAGGAGCCTCAGACCCCTGAGTCCCCACATGATGTTAGGATACTGGAGGAGTTTTCCTTAGTTGAGGAGGACGGGGCTAGGGAGAAGTTAAGCCAACTGGACATCCATAAATCCATGGGTCCTGATGGGATGCACCCACGGGTGCTGAGGGAGCTGGCAGAAGTCATTGCCAGGCCACTCTCCATCATCTTTAATAAGTCCTGGGGAACAGGAGAGGTGCCTGGGGATTGGAGGAAGGCAAATATCACTCCAATCTTCAAAAAGGGCAAGAAGGAGGAGCTGGGTAACTACAGACCTGTCAGCCTCACCTCCATCCCTGGAAAGGTGATGGAACACTTTATCCTTGACTCTGTCTCTAGGCATATCAAGGATAAGGGGGTCATTGGGAGCAGTCAGCATGGGTTTACCAAGGGGAAGTCATGTT
>VWZX01005568.1:604025-652364 GCA_013399015.1 Galbula dea
CAGCAGTGTGCTCTTGTGGCCAGGAGGGCCAATGGGGTTCTGGGGTGTATTAAAAGGGGTGTCGTTAGTAGGTCAAGAGAGGTTCTTCTCCCCCTTCACGCTACCCTGGTGAGGCCGCATCTGGAATATTGTGTCCAGTTCTGGGCCCCTCAGTTTAAGAAGGATATGGAGCTGCTGGAAAGAGTCCAGCACAGAGCCACAAAGATGATGAAGGGGCTGGAACATCTTTATGAGGAAATTCTGAGGGAGCTGGGTCTCTTTAGCTTGGAGAAGAGGAGACTAAGGGGCGACCTCATTTATGCTTTTAAATATGTGAAGGGTGTGGGTCAGGAGGATGGGGTCAGGCTCTTCTGAGTGAAGCCCAGTGACAGGTCAAGAGGCAATGGCTCTAAGCTGAAGCATAGGAGGTTCCATGTGAATACAAGCAAAAATGTTTTCCCAGTTCAGGTGCCAGAAGCACTGGAACAGACTGCCCAGAGAGGTTGTGGAGTCTCCTTCACCGGAGGTATTCAAAACCCGTCTGGACATGCTTCTGTGTGACCTGGTCTTAGGGAATCCTGCTACAGCGGGAGGGTTGGACTAGCTGATCTTTCGAGGTCCCTTCCAACTCCTAATATTCTTTGATTCTGTGATCATGTTGTCTTAACTCACTGGCAGAAAGAATGCCTGAATATTGCTGGCCCTGATCTCTGGGGTTTGTTGCTGCTTCTGTTCTTCTCTGAGTCAAAAAACGGGTTTATTCCTCTATTTCACAATGCAAGTTACCTCCAGTTGGAACAGCCTATTCTCTCTGGCTTGCACGCTGCAATGCTAATCTCCCTGCGTTTTGAGTTCCGCTTCACTTTTGGCAGGGGCAGGGCTGGGGGGATGGGACACGCAGAAAAGAGTCTGAATCAGAGCAGCTATGCTTCTGTCCACTCAGCAGTCTCTCACCTCTTTTCTAAGCCTTTTCTGTTCTGTTTGTGGAGGAGGAAGTTACTGCGTTTGGATCCGGGAGCAGGGCAGCTTTGTTATAACCCTGCTTTGCCAGAAAGCTATGTGTCCTCTGTCTCCCACATGGGGAGATTTTGAGAGAGACATTGACCCATATTTCCTTGTGAAAACGGACACACTGCTGGCTCCTTACAATTGCACTTCTGCTCAGACTCTTCCAGAAGGAAAAGCGGAGTTGAAACTCTGCTGTGGTTGTCTGGCACTCGGGAATTGCAGTGGCTGTCCCAAGAGCATCATGTTTAGGCAGGCAGATAGCTTCTGTGGACAGGATAGGGAATTGCTGTGTTTACCGACATAGCACAAGCCATGCTCCAGGGCATAAAGGGGGCCGATGTAAGAGCACCAAGTGTTGAACAGAAGCACATCATCAAACTGACAGGGCTTTACACACAAGTCTAATTGTTTTTTCCCTGCTTTGGATGGCACTGATAATGACAACAATATGCTTTTATATTAAGAAAAATTGAGATTCTTCCTCTTATTAGCTAAATAAATCAGTGGGTCCAAAGTCTGCATGAGAATAAGCAGAAGAGCGGGGAGAAAGGCTGCTATATAATAATATGAAATCCACAAGAGTGTGTCACTTTTGTCAGTATACCTTGTTTTGTACTCCTGGCTTTGCTATTTCATATGCACTTGAGAAGAAAGGCTGAGCCTGGGAGCTGTGCAGCAATTTCTGCTACTGTTGGTACAAAAGCAGGAGCATTGAACCTGTTCGTGCATTAAAAGTATACAGAAATAGCGGATTTAAATTAACATTTATGTTGCTTAAAAAGTTCAGATTTGGGGAAGAAAAAGAGAAAGGGTTGCAGGAGTGATAAAAAGTTTCTTTTCAGTTTAATTGGAAACAGTTTAGTTGAACTAAGCCACCAATGTCTACCATGTCTTTAACCGACTACAAAAGTGACAATATACAAACTTCTGGAAAAGGAATTGAGGAAAAAGGTGATGCTAGGCAACAGGGAAGTTGCTCTACCAATTTTTATAACCCAAATTCAGAGAGGCTCAGAAGCCAGCCAGTGTCACTCAAAGCAACAAGCACATTTAGTTTTCTTTAAAGGAAATAATCATCAGCTGTAAAATTTGTAACATAGGTAAGGAAATCTTTTAAAATATGGAACTGAATTTTCAGCTGGTGGAAAATTGTACTGCCAGAGTTTGGAGAGTGATGTCACATAAATCAAATAAAGGCATGGCTCATGATTCTTAGTTTGACAACACCCTTTTCAGCGTTTTAAACACCATTGGTACCATATCTATTCTTACACATTCCTAAGTAACCATTAAATGGATACATATCCTTATGGACCTGTCAGTCATATGGTTTATGGTAACAGTCTTCTCCATTTCATTCTTGGCACAGGTAGCCGAGTCACCAGATGGACAGGAGGTGTCCACTGAAGTCACCCCAGTGCCACCCTTTGCCTATGGTGTGCAAGGCCTGAAGCATTCCACCAACTACAGTGTTCGTGTGCAGTGCAGCAATGAGATGGGCAGTTCCCCTTTCACCGACAGGGTTTATTTCCAAACCCTTGAGCTTGGTAAGCAAATAGCAGAGAATAGGAAAGAAGTTCTGAATCTGAAAAAGAGATGAGGATAAACTTCACTGAGCAGCTCCTTGCTAATTCTGAAATGCAGGAAGTGTTACACTGTCAGATTGCTTGTCCACTCTAAGGGTCTCCTAACACCTAACATAAAACGATAAAATGCAGTCAAATGTGGTAAACAGCAATGATGCATGATACATAACTTGGTCTAGCCACAGGGCTTCTGCATGCTGGATGTATGTCCCATTTGTTAGCTGAGATTCTCGAGGTCTCAGAAAGAAATGAGAGATGCTGACCAATCTTATCTTCTCCACTTGAAGCAAACATAGTGCTGGTGGCTTGCAGAAGTTGTTTTCTCTCTTCACGCTTTCTCTTCTGCTTCATCTCAGGAAAGAGGGTGAAACTGTCTTTTCATCCATTTTCAGAGTGGATAGTGCCTTATTTTCCTGCACAGGGTGATTGTGTTCTGTCCTCTGCTTTCAGCTCCAAGCAGCAGCCCACAAAATATCCATGTTATCCAAAGAGATCCTGGTCTGATTTTGGAGTGGGAAGGTGTGTCTCCAGATGTGCTGCAAGAAAATGTCCTAGGATACAGATTGGAATGGATTCAGGATAACGTAACTCAGGTAACAGATCAAGAGGGGAGCTGAACCATTGAGCACAAAGTTGGAGAATATTCATCTTAAACTTTCTTTGCATTGTAGTCCCTCATGCATACCAGGGAGCTAGGTTGCTGTATAGCTTTTGTGTAAATGGATCTGTTCTGATTCACAACAACTGCTCTGTACTTGGCCTCGAGATCAAGGCCCATTTCTCCCTTCCTAGCATATTGAGAATTCCCTTGCTTGAATGTTCATCTGCAAACAGACTAGTTCTCTGCTGGTCATCATACAACAAGGACAATGTAGAGAGAATTCAGTTTGTCTCAGCTTATTTCTACTGCTGTCTCGAAGGCAGCTCAGATAGTGCAGGATTTGAGCTTTCTCTCCTCTATGACTAGGACTTGGCTTTCCAAATCCTAGCAGCAAAGGTTTCTTTGACAAGTGAATGAGTTATACTCTAAATCACAGAAAAAAGGTTGCTGTTTCTTTGTTTTGTTAGCAATATGTACGGAGTTGAAAGGACCCTGTCAGGGTAGAAGGCCTTTCATTTGTTCTTCACTATTGACCTTTCCCAGGTATTTATCTGCCTTTGAAGTGCATAGTATTTCTTATGGTTTCTGGCTTCTTAATATGTATTTAGCTAGTGGTTATTAATGGTGAACAAGCCTGTAATAATAGACAGAGAAAGGGGAAGAAAGACTCATTTCCTTTTTACATGACCCATTTCATACTAGGTCAGCGTCATTGACTTCGAAAGAGAATATTTTGAGTTCCCATTGAATTTACATTTTGTTGGCGGTGAGCAAAATCTTTATGGGTTTACTGCAAATGATATGTATGAAGAAGATCCACAAAATTACTGAAAACATGTTGACTTTGCTATCCTAAGTGAAAACTGGCCTTGCAATTCAGAAGCCATTTGGAGTTTGGTCGAAAAGTTAAAACAGACAGACTCCTCCCTTAGACTAAAACTGTCAGATACTTTTCATTATGTTAGTGCATCTTTGTGTTTAGACCACAAGAAGAAGGTGTATGTTTTAATAGCAGAAAAAAATCCCATTTCTGTAGCAACTTTCATGTCAGGACCTCAAAAGAAGGAAATCATTAAACCACCTATCTTCTCTGCTCCCTGAGAGACTATTAGCAATGTTTGAGAAGAGAAACCCAGGATGACAGCGAAAGTTAGTGGCAAAAATGACACTGGGACCCAGGAGTCACAACTCCCAACCCTTGCTGTGACACCAAAGAAGTACACAATAATGGTTTAGTTTTAACAGTAAAGTTTTAGCCTAGATTCCTCTTAAGACAGCTTACATTTTGTTGCTGTTTGCTCTCAGGGGGAGATGATTGTACAGGATACAAAAGCTAATCTCACAACGTGGAATCCTCTCAAAGACCTGATCATCAGGGTATGTGTGCTGAACTCTGCAGGATGCGGGCCCTGGAGTGACCTCTTCCTGCTTGAAGCCCAGGAAGTCATGGGTGAGTGTCTACTTCACTTTGAGGAAAAAAGAAGTGCTGGGACTGCTGTTTTTCTCTGACACTTCTCCTTTTAGGGCTTACAGCTAACTGAGCCACGTGGCTTTATACAACATTGCACTTCATCAAGCAGAGTAGAAAGTCAATAATGTTTAAAGAGCTGGTATAAACAAAGCTGCCTCTGGCTACTACCCTGTCATCTTTAACAGGCTTTTGTTGTGCTTTTGCTCCAAAGCAGGGCAAGGGGAGACAAAACAAAAAACATACACATGAAGGTTTAAAAGCCTTCATTTAGGCTTAAGCCACACATATTTACAGAAGGATATGGAAGGAAAAGAATCATGCATGTGTGGGCTGCATTCCTGGTGATAAAGGGGTACTTAGGTGCATCTGCACTGGTTTGCTTGCTGCCTGTATTGCAGTGACTAGGAAATGGGAGTCAGACTATGAAGAAGGGCAGAATGTTACATGAAAAGATGGGTAGAAGGCAGAGAAGAATGCTGCTTGTGAAAGAAACCATAAAACAACTACGAGGAAGAAGTTCCAAATAAAAGTATGGATTGGTGATAAGTCAATGAGGTGTAATCATGCAAAAATCCCATGGTCTTGTGAGGTGTTGTTCCCAGCACCTGTGGCAGGACAAGATAGCAATTTCTAATCTCTAATGCTGATCCACCTGCCACTGCTTTCATTCCACTCTGTGTGTCTTTTGGGAAATCACTGGGGCATTGGAGCCTCCTGATCCCTCCACAGTTAGGGATGGCTGGGAGAACCTAGAGTGGGGTTCCTAGGCAAGCAGGAGGTGGAACATAGGGGCAGAGTAACCAAGAGAGAGCTGTGGCCTTACTTGCAGTAGTTCATCTAATACTGATTTTGATGTGCACGTTACTCAGAAAAGCCCTTTGGCAACCTGGTTCCTGTGATAAAGTCAGTACTGAGGGTTATGTGTGAGATTAAAGACCTCAAATGACTTTGAATGAAGGGGTGCAGAGGTCCAGAGCTGACTCTACCAGAGGTTGGATGTTGACTCCATCAGTATTTTTCTTCTGTTTTTTGCTCAGGTATTTTCTGTGGCACACAAATCCAGGGAAAAGTACCTGAAAGGATTAAATAATCCCTTTGCAAAATGTCCAGTACTTGCAAGAAGCCCCAGGGAACTTGTAGGGTTTGCATTTTACCAGGCGCTGAAATGGAATAATCCCGAAATCACAATGTTTCCTTGTTTTGATTTACAAACCACATCAAGACAAGTAGCATCAGGAGCAGTGCTTGTTTTGGCCAAATGCTGTCTGAAAGCACCTATATTTCATCACAAGCATTACAGCTTGGAAGTAAAGGTTCACTGTGGAATCACTGTCAGGCCTCAAAAAGCAGAGCCGCAGAAAGACTGCAGTTTTGTTTCAGGCCTGGTAGAAAATGTAAGTTGCTTCCTTTCCTAAAATAGCAAACTGGCACTGGTTGCTTTATATGAGAACTGCCAGGGGTGGTTTCTGACCAGCTCCCAGTGCGGCAGTAGGGATGACTAAGCTCGTATAAAGTTTAAGTCATATTTGTCATCACCGCAGATCTAATGGGTGCTCCACCCTGCTTATGCAGAGATGTTGTGAACTATTAGAAAAGATTATTTTAATGTTTTTCAGAAACATTCTTAGTAGAAACCTCTTTCATTGCAGAGAGAGGAACAGAATGTTCTAATGACTTTTTCCTTCTGTAATCTTCATGATTGTATGCAGGAGAAGACTCTTGGATTAGGTTATTTGCACAACTTTGTGATATAAAACCTGCTAGAGAAATAAAAGGGGTTCTTTCATCATCAAAGGGCTCTGAAGTACTGGTTTAAGCTCATCTAATAACACTGTCTTCTCTCTGCTTTGTGCATTCTTAAGGCATATGCTGGTTGGAAAAAGGGGGTGCAGAAGGTGGGAGAGAGAGAGTTGAGAGAGAAAAGGCAAATCGGTCTTTACGCGGGGTCACAGCCACCCTTTCTAGCTCAGTGGCATAAGCGGCAAGCAATGATATGTGGGGCAGAGGAGAAGCAGTGTATTTCAACATGTTTATTTCTGACATGTTTCCTGCAAACCATGGGATGGGCTTCTGATTCTGAGCAGTTTAGAAATAGAGAATAATTTACTTTAGTTTTGCTTTTATCCATGCTCCTTTTGGAGGGACCCATTGGCAGGTAACCTAAATCCCTGCTCTCTCAGCAGGCCAGCTAGCAGACGGAGACTAGAAAAATAGACAAAAGAGGTTTGTCTCACCACAGGGGGAAGGAAATCTTATCATTAACTATCAGAGAGGACCTATTGCACCAGTGTCCTTAATTGTTTCTACCCTGATTGTTTGGTAGCCCAAGTGATTGGCTTCAGAGTCGTGGAGAGGGTCGGAGTTACCTATTGTTGTATTTTCATTCCATTTCTGTTTCTGATCCTTCTCCCTCCTCATAAGCAGCCTTGAAGGCCAGGTCAAAAGGTGCAGCAAGAGGGAGTATCATAAAACCCAAAGCCTCTAAAGCCTTCTGGGTTGGAAAAGAATGTGTGAGTCACTGAAGGAGGTACATGAAGGAGCAAATAGATGCTAAAGCTCTGATAATTTGTTTCAAGTGGAGAAGTACTAGTCTGCTTCCTCAGTGGTCCAGTGTTTTGTTTTGTTAAGCTTTACCTGTTTATTAGACTAACATTGCTTCTTTTAAAAACTTGGATGATAAGGATTGACAATTAACTAGTTATCAAGCCTTAGAAGCCTTTTGGCTGCCAGGACTCTGCCAATAAGGATATCTGACTCCTTTTCACATACATTTATGCAGAGGTTCATCCAAATCCTGGCACATGAACCTAACACCTCTGAAGGACAGGTTTACTTATACTCTCATGAAATATAACATAATAGGATTACTTACATTGTCAAAGATTCTTCCTTAGCTTCTGGTAAAGGACAGTCAACTGCTGAAGATGAGCAAGGGAGTATGAAAATGAAGGAGGTGCTTAGGTTACCTGTTCTTGTTTACTCTTAAACTGTTAATCAATTTGGAGATCTGAGGGCCATCCTAGATTGTAATAAACCCATTCAAATTCACATTTAATCTTTAGTAATTGTGTTTGGAGAAGATATCTCTCAGGGAATTGGATTCATTTATCTGTTGTTTGGCAAGCATAGATAATATTCATAACATATTCCTTATCTTCCTTCCCTGGCAGCTTACTTAGATTGGCAGCATCTTCATTTCTTCTGTAGACAGTTAGTAGTCAAAAGTATGCTGAGAACAAATACTGGACCAGAATTGAAACCTACATGCTGGCTATTTGTGTGCCACAGAAAATACCTGAGCAAAAAGTAGAAGAAAAATACTGATGGAGCCAATGTCATTGGATGTTTTTTTTAAAATTCACCTTTTCTTTAGTAGAGACATTTTTTGTTATGAACAAGCAACAACATTTGGAGGTTACAGCCACTACCAAGTTCCACATGGTGCTTCTCTTTGCGGGAGGAGGAAATGTAAATGTTTTCAACCAGATTGCCATGAGGCAATTGTCTTTCTCTATTGTCTTTCAAAATGTTATCTGGGTGGCATTCAGGCAGTACTGATTCTGCTGGCTGACAAGCTGAAACCTGCACAGAAAGTGCTCATATTAAGCAACCTTTTTGGTCCCGAGACTACAGTTTAAAGTGCCCCGGATCATGAGCTCATGTAAAGTAGTACAACCTGGAGCAGCACCTTTTACTTTCTTAAGGCTAAAACCTAAGCATTGGTTCTGATAACTTGATGCCTCTGCTCTGCCTTTGCTGTGTGAAACAGCTAGTTTTTCTGATGACTGACTGAATCACAGAATCATTACAGTTGGAAAGGACCCTCAAGATCATCTAGTCCAACCGACAACCCTACACTACTCTTATCCCTAAATCATCCCCTGAAGAACCGTATCTATCCTCTTCTTAAAAACCTCCAGGGATGGTGACTCCACCACCTCCCTGGGCAGCCTATTCCAATATCTAACCACTCTTTCAGTAAAGAAATTCTTCCAAATATCTAATCTAAACCTACCCTGGCTCAGCTTAAGCCCGTTCCCTCTAGTCCTGTCACTAGTCACAAGGGAGAAGAGGCCAACACCCGCCTCCCTAGAATGACCTTTCAAGTAGCTGAAGAGAGCGATAAGGTCTCCCCTCAGCCTCCTCTTCTCCAGGCTAAACAACCCCAACTCCCTAAGCCTCTCCTCATAAAGCCTGTTCTCCAGACCCCTGATTAGCTTAGTTGCCCTTCTCTGCACCCTCTCTAGTAGCTCAATGTCCTTCCTAAACTGCGGTGCCCAAAACTGCACACATTACTCGAGGTGTGGCCTCACCAGTGCCGTGTACAGTGGCAAGATCACCTCCCTGCTCCTGAGTAGCTGTTTATCCTAAATTCCAGAATACAGTGACCCACTGTGTACACCAGATCCAGCAGCATGGGCTCTTCCATTTAAGAAGGTCTGTTTATCATTGGCAGTCTTTGCTTTTCTGACTGGTGATTTGTCTTATCATCTAGGTGGCCAGAGACAACCTCCTTATGGGACATCCTGGGTTCCTGTGGCGTTGGGCATTCTCACAGCCCTGGTCACTGCCGTTGCCCTGGCTCTTATTCTCCTTCGAAAAAGAAGAAAGGAAACTCGGTTTGGGTAAGAGAGCTTCTCCTTGTGCTTGTTAGAGAGATCTTTTCTTTCTTCTCTAGTGTGGTTTCTGACTCAATTATTTTTGAAAAAACATTGTAAAGTACTTTCAGCACTTTCTTTGGATAACAGTTTATTTCACAGTTTTGGGGGGCACTCTGGATTACAGTCTAGCTGGACAGTGCCCTACATTCTCCTCAAAATGAGAACACCAAAAATACAGTGGGAAAAAAAGTGTTAATGGCTGGGCTTTCTTAGAATATACTATATCAAGGTAATTCTACAAATCCTTAGCACTGCTGCTTAAGAGATTCAAAGAGAAAAGATCCACAGATGAATCATCTTCTGTGTTCTTATCCCATGCTGGCTTTCAGTCTGGCAGCTGCTTGTAACTTCCTCACTGTACAGAACTCTGTGGATCCCCAGAAAAGTCTTCTTTCATCACCTCTGCTCCCTTGCTGCACTTGCATCCACTTGCTCCCTGCTGCAAGCAAGGTTCCCAGTCTTTTCAGTCTCCCAGACCTCCCTCTCACAGCAGCATCTCTGTTTATGTGACTTTTGCAATCTGCCTCAACCTGCAACTTCTCCCAGGCACTCGGGATGAGTGATTCCCCTCTTTCAGGAGGGTCCCACCCACTCTAGGTGGAGCAGCAAGGCAGCATAAACCCCTCTGTCCTCCTCTCTAGCTACACCCTCTTCAACAATAGTCTGTAGTATTTATAGGGCATGGGGTGAGAAATCGTCTGTACTGTTAACACTCTCTTTCAGAAATGAATGGCCCATGTAGTCATGGCCCTGTGTGTCTCTTCTGCCTTCTAGCCATGCCTTTGGCAGTGTCGTTGGCAGAGTGGATCCAGCAGTCCATTTCAGAGCTGCCAGGTCTTTCAACAGGGAGGGCCCAGAACTCATTGAAGCAACGTGTAAGTAAAGTCACTTTGAGTGATTCTGCTTGAGAAGCTGTGTTCATGCATGTACTATGCTCTCTCTTTGTTGTCCCTGAAACTGATGTTTTGAATCGAGAACATGGGATTAGTTTGCATGAGTTTAATTTAAGGAGGCTGAGACAATGTGGGTGGCAAAGGTGAAAGGCCAGAATTGCTGTTGCCATTCCAATTATGTAGCACTTGCTAATTACCGATACAGTCATTGTGTATATTAGGGCAAGGCACAAGTTTGCCACTCCCCTGCCCCAGTTTCACACTACAGGGAGTCCTTCAACTGTAATATTATGCAACAGTGAGATAAATGTGGCTTAACAATATTAGAAGTACACTTTAAACTCATTGTGCTGAGCTATGCTACAAGTATGAATCCATTAATCAGTCTTGGATGGCCAGGAATTAGTAACTTCTCAAATAGGAGATTGAGTGTCAGGAATGGCTGATAGGATGATCCATTTCTGTCTTCTGGTTCACCAAGGTATGGCTCTCTGTAGCAGTGCTGCATGGCTGGGTTAGGATCACAGAATCACAGAATATGAGTTGGAAGGGACCTCGAAAGATCATCTAGTCCAACCCCCCTGCTGCAGCAGGATTCCCTAGACCAGGTCACACAGAAGAGTGTCCAGATGGGTTTTGAATATCTCCAGAGAAGGAGACTCCACAACCTCTCTGGGCAGTCTGTGGCAGTGCTCTGGCACCTTGACTGAGAAAACATTTCTACATGTGTTCACATGGAATCTCCTATGCTTCAGCTTACAGCCATTGCCTCTTGTCCTGTCACTGGGCTTCACTGAGAGGAGCCTGACCCCATCCTGGTACTCTAGCTGTTTTTCACTTTACTCCCCTGGGTTTATAGGTCTCTCCACTAAATCTAGTGACCATAAACTGTTGGACATTGTTACTCTCTTAGCCAGGTACTGTACTGAGACTTGAACTGTACTTAAAATAGTCTGAGACAGTCATTGCAAACTGGTGAAGCTCCTTCAGCTTAAATGAAGCTTTATAAAACAGTGTCTATCAGTGTTCCTTCTGATTCAATTTTGTCTTCTCAAGAGTTTTACAGTAGTTCTGTATTCCTGTAACTCTTGGTGTGTTTAAGGGTAGTGTTATCACACCCTTTCCCTTTCAGTACTGTTGGTGCATTTTCTTGTGACTGAAAGTTATTGGTCTCATTTCTGTGGTGAAGCTAGAGGACATGGAAGGAAACTCAATCTTTTTCAGGCTTTCTTGCTAACAATATAGGAATCAGATTGAAGATTGAGATTAGAAGAAGTGACTCTTGATATTATGACAGAATATTTCAGTATCCCTTATTTGACTCTTCTTTTGGTTTTTGTTTGGTTTGGTTTGATTTTTTTTGTTTGCTTCAGTGGAGAGCATAGGTATCAGTGATGAGCTGAAGACAAAACTGAAAGATGTCCTAATCCAGGAACAGCAGTTCACCTTGGGAAGAATGTTGGGCAAAGGTAAGAGGCAAAACTGAACAAGGCTCCACATTGAAAGTCCCACTTGTGTTACCTTTACTATTGTGCAGGGAGAAGAATTACAAGCAGCCTGTTTTCTCTGCTTCTGCTTGTAGATGGCAATTTAAATGGAACTTTTACTTCTGCTGGGATAAAACATTTCAAAGGTTTAGCATAACTAAGAGGATATTAGCTAAGCCATTCCTATAATATGGTTCTACAGAGCCATGAACTGCGTGCAGCCTATGCTCAGCTTTCCAAATTACTGTTGATTCACTGGTGTGTGAATTTCTTTCAGAGATTTAAACAAAGGAATATTCAATTAAACTTTTGTTCTTGCTACTAACAAAGTGGTGCTATAAAATTCCTCCATTTACATGAGTGTGCATCAAGTATTAAAGGGGCTGAGACAGCACAGAGACACAGATGATTTAACTTAAACACTCCAACCCCAAAGAATGTTGATTCAATTTCAGATATTCTCAATGTCTGAGATCGTTTGGCTCCGGATTTTAGTTTGAGCTCTTACAGAGGCACATTTGGAACAGTTACTGAATTTGCTGACACTTGTCCTCATCAGTTTAGGTCCTTAGGAGCTCTTCTGGCTGTGGATCACCATCTGGATCTCCCACACAGGTGGTCCTAACATTTCTCTGAGGTTTTCAGATCAGGAGGGATGGGCAGAGTAAAGGTGGGATGCTTCTCACTTAACTTTAGCTAAAAGATTGGCCCAGAAACTTCTTCTGAAGAGATGAGTCTGGATTCACATTTCCCAAATAGCAGGCCAGTGTGCTAACTGTTCAATCATCCTTGCATACTTCTTTGGCTGGAGGCAATCTCTAGAAGTCAATGAAGATGTGTACTGATAAAGCCAATCTCTAAGACAGGAGTACAAGTCAGGGATCATAAGCAAAAGAAAGCTGAAGAGCTTGGTTTCGTTTTTCTTTATAAGACCAGTGTCATTGCAGTTTTCTTTGACCCTTTCCCAGTGGGAGCATTCTTCTGCTTCATCTCCCCTAGAATAAATGTGTTTCTTTCAGAGCAGGAAGATGACCTTCCTGCAGAAGTGGTCTCGGAGGCCTTAACAATGCTAAGCAATTAAACAGCTGTGTCATCTGTTTGTGAGTGTCAGCTCTTGGCCAGTTTCTGGGATCCTGTTTCAGCCCTTCTGGGCTGTCCCCATGAGGGGCAACACACTGGAAATCAGCTGAAGTGGGGCCTCTGGGGATGGCCTTGATGGGAGGGTACTAGCCAACAGGATCTAGTCTGGGTTGTCACCTCCATTCCCCCAGCTCCCCACAGTCAGCATACGGTGGCATGAGTGCGTTATCTCGTGCTGTGCTGACTCTACAGCTGAGCAACAGCTCCATAATGCAGAAGCAGTGCAAAATGTCTTTGTTTCTTCCCATTTTCCTCTTTTGTGGTCACATCCACTTCTCATGGTTATTGTGAAATAAGCATGTGCCATACAGTCATGAAGGGCAGGGGTGAAAAGCTAGTGGAAAGAGAAAGTTTTTGGGGTAGGTGTCAGGCTGTTGTGTTTTGCTTCTTTTTCAGTACCAGAGTTCCTCGTGGTCATGCATTTTGGGTGGGGTAAGCAGTTAAATTAGGGAGAGAGGCTGTTATGCTGTGGTATGAAGCTGTTTTAGGCTAAAATAGTTTGAAGAGGACTTAGCCAGTTTCATTTCCTCTTACCTCCCTTAGAGAACACACCAAGTTAAACACTTCTTCCTGTGAATTAGCGTATCACACACACACACAACTAGGTGTTCTATGTTTTGTCTGGTCAATGGTGATACATAGAAGTCATTCCTTGAGTTTTAAGAGATAAGGCCTGATTGTGTCTCAAATGCTTGAGTAGTGGCACCATTGCTCAGCTGTGATGGCTGTCAGCACTGGAAGCTTTTTCAGCCAACCCATCCACTCAGTGCTCCAGCTAATAGTCTCCTCTCTGACCAGAGCCTCGCTCACACTCATCCATCATTATATGGCTTCCCCAGAAATGTCTGTCTGGCATCCCAGCTTACACTCTTGACACTGCATCATCCATCTGGTAGGGGATTGGTTTCTTTCCCTCTTGTTTTCCTTTGCCTTCTGGGCTGCCAGCACAATGGCCTCTGTTAACTGCTAGAGTTGCCTTTTCTAGGCCCATAGATGCTGAAAGCTGCTGGCTGGAACTGCAGAATGAAAAAATGAAGCAGGTAGCTGCATTTTTTTATGGTTATTCAGCTTCTTTGCCGTTGACCCCTGGAGTGAACCTGCTGTGAATTATGCTTTCTTCACAAGAAGCTATTTCCTCACTGCCTGCTCTGGTCATTTTACAGGGGAGTTTGGGTCAGTTCGAGAGGCACTACTGAAACTAGATGATGGCTCTTTCCAGAAAGTGGCAGTGAAGATGCTGAAAGGTAAGTGGGAGATCTGTCCTGTTCTCCAGAAAACATCCCCTGATGCTCTTTACTCATAGAATCATAGAATATCATGAATTTGAAGGAACCTACAAGGATCACTGAGTCCAGTTCCTGTCTCTGCACAGAACAACCCCAAAAATTACACCTTGTGCCTGAGGGCATTGTCCAAATGCTGCTTGAATTCTGTCAGGGTTGGTGCCATGACTGATTCCTTGGCGAGCCTGTTCTAGCGCTTGACGACCCTCTGGGTGAAGAACCTTTTCCTAATATCTAACCTTAAACCTCTTGTGGCACAGCTTCCTGCTGCTCCCTCAGGTCCTATCACTGGTCACCAGTGAGAAGAGATTCGCTCCTGCCCCTTTTGCTTTCCTCCATGAGGAAGCCATAGACCACAATGAGGTCTCTCCTCAGTCCCCTCTTCCCCAGGCTGAACAGACCAAATTACTTTAGCTGTTCCTCATACAGCTTACCCTTCAGACCCTTTACCATCTTTGTGGAACTCCTCTGGACACTCTCCAACAGCTTCATATTCTTTTTATACTGTGGTGCCCCAAACTGCCCATGGTACTTGAGGTGAGGTACTTGAGGCTGCACCAGTGCAGAATGGAGTGGGACAGTCACTTTCCTTAACTGGTTAGTAGTGCAGTGCTTGATGGACCCCAGGACAAGGTTTGCCCTTTTGGCTGCCAGGGCACACTGTTGACTCATATTCAGCTTACCATTGACTAGAACCCCCAGATCCCATTCCACAAGGCTGCTCTCCAGCCTCTTGTTCTTCAGTCTGTCTGTACATCCAGAGCTGCCCTGTCTGAGGTGCAGAATCCAGCACTTGCCCTTGCTAAACTTCTCTCTGAGCTTTCTACTCAGCCACTCTACCCATGTTGTCTCCCATCCTTTTCATGTCAGTGTTTTTGTACTGGAAGCTTTTCAGGGAAGGACCTATACCACCTTAGTTGCTTGTACAGCATCTAGTATGTGGTGAGTGCAACTGAAACCAAGTCATAGCTACAGCTTCTTCTGTGTACAGAGGATCTCGTTCAGTTGCTTGATTCTACATCATGTGGCGTAGACAGCTCAGACAGGTCTGTTTTGCCCCAATAATTCAGCAGTGAAAGGTGGTATTCCTTGAAGCATATAGCCTAGAATAAATAGAAGAGTGTTTGGGCTGAGTGCAGTGACAAGCTAACTCATCTCAGTCAGGCATATTTGACTAAATAGTCTAACTCCCTTCTCATTTGTCTTTTGATGAGTGTACATATCAAGGGCAACTTAAATGTTAGTCAGGCAGAAGTCTGTAACAAGAAGAGCAGTAATGGATAGATATAAGTCAAAGCAAGTGTGTGCATATATGTGTGTGTATGTATGTTAAGCTGTTGTTTCACCCCTGTTGCCTGTAAGGCAAAAATTAACTGTGACTGACTGATCAGCTGAGTCACTTATCTCTGGAGATGAGTTTGGCTGCCACAGAATACCAGTTTGTAATAAATATTCTAGTACCACATTAGTGTAAGTTGCATCATTTTATTCAGTTCCAACAATAATTCTAATTAGTTTGTAAGCTTTTTCATAGTCAGACTGTCTACCTTCAGGCATGTAACTTGGGAACATTCTGTCACACTCCAGAGGCACCTTCTTTTCTCCATTGACTGTAATAAAGGGAATCCACTTTTGTCTGAATCATATTTAAATTACTTGCCTAAAGCAGATAATGTGAATACTCCCATGCAGGTCTGAGTCTGATCTTGTAGCAGGGCTGGAGGACTCCTGCTAAATTCAGCAGCAGTGGGGGTAGTAGTCCACTGAGCTAATTCATTATTATATTGATAAAATTCTGTGAGTGTGTGTGGAGTAATAGTAATGAGAAATAACCTACTCCAAATTTATGCTTATGCATGTCACTGCTGAATTTGGTCCAAGCTCTCCAGTGGTGTGGTTATTTAAGAAATCTTAGCTCTGGTACTTCAGAAGACTGTTATGCTAAGAGTAAAAGCACTGATCTTTCATGCCATCCTTATCAGGGATGAATTGAGGTCTGCAGTGCCAGAGAGGGGCTTCAGGCCATCTCCTCAGTTTCAACATTTTCTTTAGTGTTGTGTGACGTCTTCTCTCCCCAACATTGTAGTTGAGGTCCTTTTAGCTAGTTAATTCTTACATCTTTAACCCATACATGATTTGCCTGGCTTTGGGGAAAGTTGTTACAGAGAGCAGAGCTGCTAAGTAGCAGGTCTCTACCAAGAACCAATTTCCTGGTTGTCCCTGATGTGTGCTTCCTGCTGCCTGTCCCAGGAGAAAGTGTCAAGCTCTGCTGTGTTGTATACTGGCTCACCTAGCTGTAGGTCTGAGAGGGTGTGCTGTGCCACAAAGAACCACCTTCTGATTAGCATTCTCTGTGAAGTCCCCTGTAGCCACACACAAAGGAAAAAAACTTACAGTCACTTTTTTTTCCAGCGGACATCTTTACCTCGACTGACATTGAGGAGTTCCTGCGAGAGGCTGCCTGTATGAAGGAGTTTGACCACCCGCACGTCACTAAACTGATCGGTAAGCCAGCGCTGCTGCTTGTGCTGCAGAGCACCTCCTCCCGTTCCCGCACAATCCCATGCAACCTCACATGCTCACCCCACTGCTTTCTGATAGCAGTGCTAGTGTGGCCACCTCTGTGCTGCCTGGAGTCCTGCATATATCAGCAGTGCTCCTTCCCAGGCCTAGAGGGAGTAGAAGTGTAAGTGCTCACAACACTTGCACTCGTACGCTGGTAGTAAGCATCTCTCATTGAAGCCATTTCTTTGGTTCTTGGAAATACTACAAGGAGAGTTTGGCTGGCTGAGGTATCTCTGAACTGCTGTGAAATGTGGACAGGTGGGTTGGTGCTCTGGCAGGGGCGTTGGACTAGATGATCTTTTGAAGTCCCTTCCAGCTCCTAACATTCTGTGACTCTGTGGTAGACAGGGAGGGGAGATTGTGCCTTTCCAATGTAGTGATTAAGAAAAAAGACATTTGTGAGTGGGCACGATGGAACACAGGCAATTTCCAGAATGTGGAGATTGCTCTGCAGAGCTTGAGGGCAGTCCGATGTGGAGTGATCCTAGAAACATTTATAGCAGGTCCTGCAAGGAGAGCTGAAATGCTCTAGGCACTTAGTACTGCCTTTGAAGTAAACAGGGTTAGAGGTATCTTAGCACCTCCTGGCATGAAGCAATGCGAAGGAGCGTGGAGCATGGAACCTGCCTGCCAAAACTGCACGTTTTCCTTCAGATTAGTAAGACAAAGGCACAGTAGCCTGTAAATTCCCCTTGGAACTGCTGTTTGCTAAAACCCCTTTGCTGTCTGTGTCCTCATTAGGAGTCAGTCTCCGGAGCCGTCCCAAGGGCCGTCTCCCAATTCCCATGGTGATCCTGCCCTTCATGAAGCATGGAGACCTTCATGCCTTTCTGCTGATGTCACGGATTGGGGAAAACCCTTTTGTAAGTTTGTCTTACTGTAGAGTTCCTTCTAGGAGAGTGTGGATTTTCAGACAATGTACTGAGATCAGTTCAGAGTTGGTCTCCAAAGCCATTGGCAGATAACTGGATTTTAATACCAGAGGAAGTTGTGAGAGGTGGCATTGAAGTATTTCATTCCATGCAAGTTGAAGACCAGCTCCTTCATTCCATGCCTTTCCTGTATACCCCATCTCTGCTCAGTAAGCTAGCAGCAAATCTTATGGGTTTGCCTGGCATGATGGCAAAAAGTGCCCAGTAACAGAACTTTAACTGTTGTTTCTTTCAGAACTTGCCTGTTCAGACGCTCCTAAAGTTCATGATTGACATTGCCAGTGGGATGGAGTACTTGAGCTCAAAAAATTTCATACACAGGGACCTTGCAGCTCGGAACTGCATGTAAGTGACCCGTGATTTTTTAGAGAAGAACAAGACCAGAGTGGCTGAGAGAGGGATGAGAAGCCTTTTGTGTGACAGAAGTGGGGAGACATCCTGTCTGAGAATGCTGGTCTTTGCTATTCAGTGACAATAGGTATAGGGGAGCCATGGCCACAGGGTTGGGTGTGTGTGGTAGTGGTGCTGGGAGCAGCTCCTGAAGTCCCATTGAGCTTTCAGATAGATCCTATTTATAAGGAGCTTTTCTATCATTGGTCTGCACACATAATTTCATGGAGTTGATGACAATGTTTTTGTAACTAGTCACTCTAATGGCTGTGTGTTAGCATGGCCTATTTGTTCCACAATACAGTGTAAGCAACAGGGGAGAATGGGTCTGGCTGTGATATGAGAAAGGAACTTCCATTGTAGCCTGAAGTCTGTATTTCTTGTGCCTATTTTGAGGACTTAATTATCAAAGCATAAGAAGTGCAGAACTTCCCTGAAAGCTTGTGGAGAATGCCTTCAGAAATAATTGCATGGTGAACACACTGTATGATCCCACATTGCTGTTCTTTTCCCCAAACTGCATTGCCTGATTTGAAGGGAAGAAAAGTTCTTTTTTATCCTTTCCATTCTGCTTCTTCCCTGAGAGTGGAGTAAGGGACAATCCATTCTGGCAGACAGAAGTCTGCCTATGAACAAAACCACGACAACCAGTAAGATCTGCAATGAGATGCAGATTTCCAAAGGCATTTGAATGTCCAGATGTACAGACAGGAACCTGATAGTCGTAATGAAAAATGATGGGTTATTCTGCTTTGACATGTATAAGAAACCCACACTGATTTCCTATTTTTAACCATCTAAAAAATACAGACTTCCTCCAGAGGAAGATGAATGCCTATTTAATTTCAGCATATCTTCTGGAGAAAGCAGGGAGTCCTTTCTGAAGCCTGGTAGCATGAAGTCTTTGTGGGCTTTACTCATACTATCACCAAAGTGTTTAGGTTTAAGGGGGTGACAGAGCAATTCAGACCATTAACCAGGCCTGAAGACCAGATGTTACAGATCTACTATGAGCAGTTGTAATAGGCAGTCTAGGCAAGCACCCTCTGTTATGTGATTGCCTATACAGAGTGCAGGCCTTAGTGGTAGCAGTGAGTGCTGCAGAGGTCCTCTGTGAATCTTTGAAACTAGAGAAAGTATCAGAGTTCACTTTGCATGACAGTAGACCACCTGAACATAGCCATTTCCTTACCTCCTTAGTTCTAATTATTTCCCTGTTAGTCTCAAGGAACTGATTTGAGACCACTAAACTATGTTACTTTGGTCATCAAGTAGATGAAACCATTATCCTTCTGGGTAATACCTGGTAAACTATATACCTTGGTTCCCTGGACATAAGTTGTGGGTGGTTTTTGTGTGATGTAGCCAATAAATGCTTTCCTTAGTCATGAGAACTTTCCCTTAGGTTGGATGAGAACATGAATGTGAGTGTTGCAGACTTTGGGCTTTCTAAGAAAATCTACAGTGGAGACTACTATCGTCAGGGCTGTGCCTCCAAGCTGCCAGTGAAGTGGCTTGCTCTGGAAAGTCTGGCAGATAATCTGTACACGACACACAGTGATGTGGTGAGTTTTGCTCTGGTGCGTTTGGGGACCACTTGTATTCCTGCTGAAGTGGAGAAATCCTTCTGTAATCTTTTGAGAGTGGGAAAAGGCCCTGGTGATGGGAAGGGAGTTTGCCTTGTGTTTGAGGGGTAGTATTGCCTCTGCCTTGGGTGCTGTTAGAACTCAAGACTAAAACTGTGTGAGTGGTTTATGGCAGAAGACAGTTCTCAGTGAGCAGGAACAAGTCTGTTCACTTGTTCTGTGTGCTGTTCCCTTTCAGTGGGCATTTGGGGTGACTATGTGGGAGATTGTGACCCGAGGGCAAACCCCTTATGCTGGCATTGAAAATGCAGAAATCTACAACTACCTCATCAGTGGGAACAGGCTGAAGCAGCCACCGGAGTGCCTGGAAGATGTGTGAGTACTTTCTCATGCTGTTGACATATGATTCCTTGAGAAGTTTGGCTCGTTGGAAGGAAACAGGGGCAGCTGGCTGGGATGTTGATCTGAATCTCTCCACTTTCCAGTACACAGAAGCATTCACTAGAAAGTCTCTGGGTTAGCTACCAGATATTGTCTGTTGGCAGAGCTCCCTGGAACTTGTGGTAGCTACACGAGAGCTAACTTGGCTCAAGGGTTTGAACAGTGTCAGCATTAGCAGCTCTTGGCTTTGTGGAAACATTAACTATGTTTCCAGAAACTCATTGTTCCCTACCTTCTCAGGCCAGTATCTGAGAAAAGAGATGAGTTTCATGGTACACCTGGAAGGCTGAATAGAAAAGCAGTCTGGCAAGACTACAAGGAAACGGAATTGCAGAGCCAGTGGCCTGCATGTGTCTTTCAAGGCTTGGCCCAGTTTTCAAAATTGGATCTACTACTCTCACAGAAATCACAGGATGAAAGAGAGGAGAGCAGATAAGAGGACCTAAGGTTCTGTAGATCAGTGTACCACCTGAACCTACAGGTGGAAACAAAACCAGAACAATGTTTCAGACTTGCAGGAAGGACTCGGGTAGGCCATGGGGGAGCAGGCAGCCACATGCTGCAGCCTGTGTCCTGCAGCCAAGGGACTATTCTTGGCCAGCAGGTTATGTGAAATGTTTGCTCGGTAGCCCTTACTCTGTGGGTGGTGGCTGGAATTTCTTGGAGTCCGCACATGAGGCTGAGGTCCCCCAGGGACTATCACCATAACTTCTGCCAGGGTAGCAGCTTGCCTAGTCCAGACAAGGTGAAATTTCACTGAGAGCCCACACCAGTCTCTGTTTTCTGTGTCATGCCCAAAGCAAGATGTAAACATGAGCACGGACTTTAGTGGCCTTTTAAGCCATTCCTTGTGTATTAAATGGGCAACGTAAGGTCTGCTTTCCCCTCTTTTCACTCCTTCTCTGATGGTGGATTATTTCATGTGGTTTCCTTTCTCCAGCCTTTTTTCCACATAGAGAACAATCTGTACTCTTATTAAAGCTGTACCCTCTTATCTTCTCAGCAGTTCATTTTACCTGTTCCTGAGTTTAAATGAAAACATCATTATACTACTGTTCAGATTCATTATATGTCTGTATGTGGACTGCTGTGAGTAGCTTTGGTTCCAAGTTGTGGAGCTTATGTTAGAGGTGTCAAAAGTAGAGAAGAGATTCAAAAACCTCCTAGGCATTCAAGAACTATCCACCAAAAACTGCTAAAAAGTTATAGCCTCCATTTTGAGAGGCCCTTGCACTGCCAGTTGTTGAGACCTGAGAGAATATACCAGAAAGATCTCACTACATGCTTACGCTCAGCTTATGCGCTTTTCCCAAGTGTTTGCTACTGGCTGTGGTAAGAAGCAGGGTACTGGGGCAAATAGACTTTTGGGCTGATTCAGTACAGCCAGTTGTTTTCTGCCTTCCTTTCAAATGAATTTCTGATGTTTGCCAGTGAGCTTAAAAGAGGGTATTTCATCTGGAAGCTTCAGTTTTATAGAATAGGAAGTTTCTGTTTTATCTGGAGCATTTAGAGTGATTTCTACTGTTTGCGTGGGACTTAAATCAGGATTAAGACAACTGAACCATAGAAGCTTTCTGGAAAACTAGTGTGAGACCAACACCTGTCTTGTAAAGCTGATAGCAAGCAAGGGACAGAAAAAGTAACATAGAAGCCATTATGAAATGCTTTATTTCTCAGTAGAGGCCATATCAGATTTTTTCCATTTACAAGTTTAACTGAGGTCCATTTGTCTGCAGTGTTTTTCAGTGCCAGTACTGTGCTTTGTTCCGGTTCCCTGCAGAACTGGCAACAATAATGCCATAGGAATGCAGCTGCCAGTCTTGTGGGTGATGCACAAAGAGGAGCAGGACAATGGCTCTGGCCATGCTCCAGCCCAGCCAGTGGGCCCCAGTGGGAGCCCTGGCCAGCGAGAGGCCAGCCAACACAGGCGGCCACAAGGGAGCAGAGCTCCTTGCCTGAGCACAGGCCATTGGAGTCAGCAACATCTCATGCTGGCCCTTGGGCAGCCAGAGCTGAAGTGGCTAGCATCTGGCCACAGGAGAAATGCTGCCGGACAGGTCCTTAGGCTGGTAATGGCACTGAATGTGTCTGCTATGTAGGGGTGGTATCTTTGTAGTAGAAAGGCTGTTTCAGCATTGTTCTTCCAGCAGTGAAGCTGTTGTCTGTTCCTTCATAGCCTTCTAAACAAACCCACTGTGCCTTTTTCCAGTCCTGATAGCAACCTGTCATGCAGTGGCAGCAGCACACCTCTGTTATACCAGGAGTGCTGAGTTAACATGGTGTGAGAAAAGAATATTCTGGAAATAACTCGCATATGCCACAGTTGGATCTCTGTTTTCTTTCTTCCTGTGTTTTATCTGCTCTTGAACTAGAATTTGGAGGGATGGCTTCAGACATGGCAGAGATTGTCAGGATGCTCTTTGTGAATAAACTCAAAAGCTGTAACTGGGTGGTGTCACACTCAGTGTCCTATTCTAGTTCTCCACAGGCAGTGGAATGAGGTATTTACTGAGTTCAGCATCCTTTGACAGGTTTTTTGGTTTTTTTGGTACTGACTGAATAATTCATTTAACCAAAATGAGAAATGCCTTTGAAAATGGAAAGGAACAAGGAATTAGATCCATAGTGGCTGCCCATGTGCTTTCACTTGTGCAAGGCCAAAGCCAACAGGTTTTGGAGAAAGTGTTTTTTGAGCTACACTGCACAGAGCTCCTGTTCAGAGGTGCAGCAAGTGGATGCTCTGCTTCTCAGTGCTCTTGTCTTCCTCTGTTTTGCAGTTACGATCTCATGTGCAGATGTTGGCATCCTGAGCCCAAGTTACGCCCCAGCTTTGGAGTGCTCCGGTCCCAGCTGGAAATGATTCGGGGAAGGATGTCCACACTCTCTTCCAGTCAAGATCCTCTCTATGTCAACATTGGGAGGGACAAAGAGGCATCTGTAAGTGACCCTGTCCTGCACGCCTCCTTTGGAAACACGGACGGTGAAGACGCGGTTGCTGCAGCAGCTGCTGCTGTCACAAGTGACTATCGCTACATCATGAGCCCCTTGTGCCTTGGAGATGATGCTGAGGGTGAAAGACATCCAGACGGGCAGGAAGGGGAGAGCAAAAGCCTTCTGTATGAGCTGGAAACAGAAGGAGAGAAAAGTTGTTAGCCTGCACATAGCAGTGACACTCTGCTTCCCTGGGATGGGATGTGTGCAGCTGTGGTGCTGTGTCGCCCAGGGCTCCAATGCTGAATCTGGAATGGCTTTGAAGAGCACTGATCAGAGCTCTTGGGCAGCTTTTGTAGCTTTCACCACCTGTGTGGGATGCAGTGGCAGACAGCTTGGAAGGACTGTAACCCCAACAACCCCTTGGATCTGGGGGAGGGGGGCAGTCAGATTACAGGTTGATCCTGCTGAAAGGAGTTCAAAGCTAAGGTAAACACTCAGAGTCTATGCTCTGCTCCTTCTCACTGACTGCTGGAGCAGAGCTGAACACATCTTCTGTTCAGTCAGTGCTTGCTCTTGTGTAGATGTCTTCGATCCTGGCTGCGTGACTTTGAGACTGGTACCTCTGAAAACACTAGTGGTTATTTACACTGTCATTCAGGACAAGAGGGCAAAATTCCCCTTGTGTTCAGTCGGCAGTACTGCCGAGACTCGTTGCCTACCTCAGTGGTTCTCAAACTGATCTGCGGATCTGCTTCTATCCAGCACTGAATTTGAACATCTGGCTTATTTCATGCAGTGACACTTGCTGCTTCCTCAGTCCAGGTCTCTTTTGAGAGTTTCAGAATTTTTGCTGAACGATGACATAGAAAAAATGAAAATCTGGCATCCCTCTTCACCCCACATACCTCTCTTATGTCTGTCTTTATCTTCTGTTTGATGCCAATTCAGGCCTGACCAGACTTGCAGCTGGCATTAAAATGTGAAGGGAGGGAGAGCAGCTGGCGTGTGTGAGGACAGAATCCAACTTCAAAGGGATGGAGAGGAAACAGCATAGAGAGGACTTAACAGCAGCATGGGAAACAGTGCTAATTAATGCTAAGTGCCACCCTCCAGGAGAGGATGGAGATGTTAGAGACAGAATGGCAGACTTGCTTCAGTTTCAGCAGGAGCAGGATTCAGCATTTGCTTTTAAGATAGGATTTGTTTAATCTTTAACAGTCAGTCCTATGACTTCTTCAAATTATCAAGTGCTGTTGCTGCTGTAGCAAAGGTGTGAAATCAGTTTTGGGAAGGTGTGTGTCTTGGAGGGGAAGGGATCAACTGGGTGATCTCTTTCTAAAGAGAGTCCTCACAATGAAAAAGCTTGAGAACCACTGACCTATTTAGGAGGTCTTCTGACACGTTGTAAAAGTCACATCAGAACATAGACTAGTATCACTGCAGCCTTCCAGACAGGGCAAAATCAATGGTTTTGCTCTTTGGGTTTTGTTTTGTTTTCCAATCAGCATGTCTGACTCACTATAACTGCAAGCGCTTGTGTGGTTTCTAATAATTTAATATTTTACTGTAAATCAGCATTCGTTTTGTGCAGTGGTTCCCAGAAAAAAAGTGCAGTTACCTCTTAATATTTGCTAGATCTTAATTTCTTTTATTTTCAGTGTGCTAAAAACTTGGCAGTATCACAAGACTTAGGATTCCACATTGTTCTTCTTCAGAAACAAATTCCACAAGTCATCATTTGCTGAATTGGCAAAGGTGGGACCAATAAGTCAAATGAGATTGCAGACTTGATTATCAGAACACTCCACCCTTCAATGGCCAGTGTTTGCATATTGTAAGGTTTGGGACTAACTATAAAATTCAGGTCTAGTTTCAGCCCTTAATGAGAACACTTCCTAGGGAAGGGGAATTTCAGCCTGGGGCTTGCACATGGGCCTTTCTGTAAAGTTTCCTACTGAACAGTGATGCTCTGTAGCTGTCTCTAGAATTTCAGTACAGCTTCTCAGTCACAGATACAAACTGCACCATCTTATCCCCCAGGCGGTACTGGGTTTTGTCTTCATTTTGCTGGAATGCTGTAAATGCAGGTGAGAAGATAACACCTAACAAAGGGTAACAAAAACCTGTGAACCTGTGTGGTGCAAGTGTGCAGTGAGGGCAGAAGGCTGTGTTCCCTGCAGCTGCCTGGGAAGTGCAGATGTACATACAGACTCTAACTTTGGGAAGCATGTCTTTAGTTTTTATGCATTTTTTAATAATAAAACATGTACTGTGTCTTGAGTCCCAGCCTCTTATCTGTGGCAGAGTTTGTGATGATGCCCACTTACTGGGTGAAGTCATAGCTAATCTGTCAGCTCCAGCTGAAAGCCATCGTTCTCCCTTCACCAAGAACCTTTAAGGCAGAGAACATGTTTGACCTCCCCGATGGCAGTTACTTTGAGACTGCGAAGGCTGAAATCTAATGAGCACGGGCCAGTGGTTCCACAGACAAGCTCTGCAGCCACTGCTGTGCAGGAGCCAGGGGTGAAGCCTTTACTGGGATGTGCTGCATCCTACCTGGAAATGCCAAACCTCTGCATCAGTTGCCTGCACCCATCCAGCTACCAGCAGTTCTCTCTGTGAGAAAGAGGTTTGGAGGCAGTGAGTAAAATTTAGCTGCTGAGTCAAACATTCCAAGCACAACATAAAAGAGTCCCTGGATTTCCAGCTCAGAGAAGAAAAGGTGTACCTCACAGCAAACAGCACGTCGCACGCCCTCTGCCTGCCAGCTCACACAGAGGAAGGGTGATGGGAAACCGTACAGACGCTCACCCCCCATCTGCAATGCAGGAAAAAACAACTTTGAAGCATGAAGCAGATGATTTAGTTAATATTTTAAGGTTCTGTTGCCCAGTGATGTCCCTTGGATCTGGTTCAAATGATGATTTAATCCTTTTGCGCACAAGCTTGGTCAGACCAGGTACAAATGAGGCTATATTGTGGGTGGGAGAAGCGACACCAACAGAAGAGCTAGTGAGAAAAGAGGGAGGGAAGAGGACTTTAAAATGGGGACAGGTGGGATGAGCTGTGAAGACAGCACAAATGAGGGAGTCAGAAAGCAGAGATGGGGAATTTTATATATGAAATCCCAGAACAGAGAAAGCATTGCCCCAGCTGAGACCAGGCAGGGGGCTGAGGTGGGGGCTGGCCCTGTGTTTTGGTAAAGTAGAGGTGCTCTGGTCCAGCCCAAGTGCCCTGCACAGTGTTGCTCTTAAATCATGAAAAGGCTAAATGCAGCTGGCCTGGCTCTTCATCCATTTGGCTACAGTGCTGTACCCCCAAACCCAGGGAAGTTTAGCCTAACCAGTCTGGCACGCTGGCTTCCAAACTAAACCACAAACACCCTATTTTTCCACCACCCTAGTACAACAGTACAGTCCCTCCCATACTCCCAATTAGCAGCCCTTTCCCCATACCCTGTGGTGGGACAGCCAAGAGATACTGTACGTTTCTGCTCAAGCAACTTCTGTCCCACACCAGTAAGCCTGACCACACTGCTCCACCCACATCTCCCTGAGGATGAGACGAGTATCTTCCTTTCTGACACAGGCTCAACCCACTTGGCAGTTACCAGATCGGTTGTGAGGCAGCCTGACCCTGCAGTGCCTAGCAAGGACATAGCAGACACTCACAGCACAGTCTGTGTTGCATAGGAGTAGTTAATGCATGAGGAGAGATGCTCCCATCAGCTCCAGTGGCTGGGCTGATTAATGGGCACTAGACTGAGGGTTGTGCTGGCAGCTCAGCCTGCAGGTACAGACGCGCTCCAGCCTGCTCTGATACCTGCATAGCGTGAGGAATAGCATTCTCAGGGCTGATGGCTCAGCAGGTGCTTGCAGTGCATGGATATACCTCAGAGATAATCCATAGCTACACTGGGACCTACCACCTTCCTTCCTGACCTGTATTTGAAGGGAAGTCTTGCTGTTTTGACACAGTAAAAACACTCCCTGAAGTCAAATGCAGTTAATTTTGAGTAAAAGTTTGAGCCTGGCTAACCAAAGAAAGGAACAATATTTGCACATAGATAGATATTTTCCTGATTTCCATTCTTTTTTTTCTGTCAGTACTCATTCTACCCTGATGCTCAACAGCCACCAACTTTTGCAAATTGTCATGTTTTTTAGCAGGGATTTCTGTGAGGGACCCTTGTTCACAGTCCTAATTTTAGACTGATTTTTTTAACACCCATTATGCTCCCTTAAAATTGCAAATGTTCTGTGAACACTTGGAGCAAAGGAAAGCCTGGTCTCCTGTGGATTTGCAGCCCATGGGTGATTGCAAGCCCTGGCTAAAGCTTGCCTCTAGATAAGGTACATCCAAGACCTTTTCCCTTGATGGAATCTCTGGTGTCCAACATGAAGCCACTGAATTTCCATCTGTGGTGAAGGTGCCGATGTGGCACTAATAGAGCCTGCCACAGCCTGTTTGCAGAAAACTTCTAGGAATTTAATTATCCTTCAAACTTCAAGTTGTTTGAAAGCATCTGCAGGAGGGCCACAAAGATGGTAATGGGTCTGAAGGGGAAGCCTTGTAAGAAACAGCTGAAGTCACTCGGTCTGTTCCTTCTGGAGAAGAGGAGACTGAGGGGCGATCTCATTGCTTCATAACTTCCTGACCAGAGATGAAGGAGGGGCATGTGCTGATCTATTCTCTATGGTGACCAGCAACAGGCCCTGGGAGAATGGCATGAGCTGTGCCAGGGGAGGTTCAGGTTAGATACTAGGAAAAGGTTCTTCACCCAGAGTGGTGGAGCAGTAGAACAGACTCCTGCTGTTGTGCAGTCACAACACCAATTCTCAAGGAGTTCAAGAAGGATCTGGACAATGCTCTTAAGCACATGGTGTGACTTTGGGGTTGTCCTGTGCATGAACAGAAGTTGGACTTGATGTTCCTTGTGGGTTCCTTCCAACTTGGGATATTCTGTGATTTTTGTGTGATTCTGTAACCTCAAAGTTGCCATCACATTTGGCTGAAATTAAGCAGTGGATTCAAAAGCTATTAGGGCTAACACATGTAGCTGGTGATCGAAAAGCTTTGTTACCATGGGAAACTGAGCTAAAAATCAATTACTTAGTCCAAGATCAGAAAAGACTGACAGACACGGGGTTTGATTGCATTTGCTCTGTTGTATAAAAGGTACTCAACGTCAGTATGAATCAGATCTCAGTCACTGCACTGAGGTCCAGTGACAAAACAAAGATGATCGACTCCTCGCTTACTAATTACTCCATGGATCCTCCAGCTCGAGGCGTGCCAAGCTAAGTCATTCCCAAGTGCAGTTAGACTGGGGAAACAGAGCATCTTTTGGTCACGTTTGACAATAGGACTGAAATTAAGAGCCAAGTATTTCAGTGTCACAGTTGCTGGCTCCCACCAAGCCCAGCTTTCCAGGCGGATGCTCTGATGAGCCATCAGCCACAGCTTGGAAAGTATCTAAACAGCTTTTGTTTCCTCCAGCGTCTTTTCACTGGCTTAAAATAGAACTGAAAGAAACGTCTGACCTCAGGAAACAGACAGCACTTTTTGGTTTGAGCTTCGTTGAGTTCAACAGGGATTCTATGGGATTGGACTAGTTTCCAGAAGAGTCTTTAGGGGAGCTGGCTCTTGTCAGCCTGCAGTGTGAGGAAGCAAGAATTTGCAAAGAGAAAAGAGGGTTTGCATGTGTAAACAATCTAATTGGAACTGTAAGATACTGGACTACGTGCTGATAAACACAGAGCCAGTAAAGGTGACAAAAAGGGGGAGCTGAGAGAAAGCGTGGGGCGCTGGCGAGAAGCATGCTCTGGACTCTGCAATATGGCAGTTAGTGCAGTAAATTGAGGAGATTGCTGCTTTCTTAGTTAATGTATAAGACAACGATCCTGGCTGCCACCCTGTCATTGTCACAGCTGCATGAGAGGCTGCTGCTGCCTCTTTACTCCTGCTCCACTAATGAATGCCTCTGCAGCAGCCACTTCTGCTTGTGCAACGAAGGAGTTAGTTGTAGCAGAGAGCCCTTTGGTCACTCGCTGCTGCCTCTCCTTGTTTCTTATTAAGTTACCTTAAAAGATGCTGAAAAAAACTAAGGTTCAAGTTGCTAGATGATGTAAAGCAGCATGACTCCACTAACATCAGGTAAGATTCAGACCTAATTAATACATTTCCTGTTATTATTTGTCTACATTATCCCTCCTCTTACACAAAGATACAGAAAAAGAAATGGGAGCAGAAATATGTTGCAGCCTTGTGGCTGAGCATACAAGGAGGACTGAGCTTAAACAGCCTTTGATTGCTCGTGAACATTGTACCCAAGCTGCAGGGTGGAAGGTCAAAGGAAGGGGCAGACTTGGGGGTTACTCAGGGGACCCAAACCACACCCCAGAATGAAGCAGGCACTAAGCTGTTGCCAGAACTCCCTGATACAAAAAAACCGCTGTGTTAAATCCCAACTTCAAGGCTTGGTATTTCCTCAGCAGACGGCTGGGGCAGTTTTAAGACCTATCTCCCCAGTATTTGTTTGCTCCCCCTTTGCTGGAATTGGAGATCCCGGCGGTGCCAGCACTGCTGAAGGTAGCGAAGACAGAAGATGATGCACAGAGACGGATGAAGCACAGGCACATGTTCCTACCAGCACTGCTGTGGGGGTGGAAATCTCCAGCAGAGCAAACAGCCGGTGACTTCTCACGCTCCCTCCCCCTGTCTGATTCACTCCAGCTTCTCTGCCAATACTCCCAACCACGCCGATGCACGTCGGTAGAAGCTGATACTCTGGGCTGTACCTGAGGCAACGACAGGGGTCGCTACGTGAAATGTCATATATTTTCCACCTATTGATGAAATCTCGCTGGGTCAACATTGAAATTGCTCAGGGCTACTGCCTTGCCGGCAGGCCAACTTTTTTCTGCAGCCATCATCTGGCAAGGATCCAAATGAGATGAGCTGAACCTATTTACAGCAGAAAATAACATGGATCAATATTTCTCCTTTTTCTCTCTTAATATACTCTGGGAAATATTGCCAGTCTGCTGAGCTCTGTCAAGCTGTAGGTGGGGATCTGCAGTGCTGTAACTGAAGACAACAGTTGGCCAACAGAGACTTTATTTGGGGATTTATGCTCTCACATTTGACCATCACAGTCTCAGTGGAGCAAACCTTATCACAGAGGCTCCTGCACTGCAGGCCTGAATCACCCGTTGCTGATACTGGTGTAAATCAGTGAGAAAGGCATCAAGAGCATTGGAGGTTGATTCTTTGGCATGAAAATAACACAACTGAACAAAGGATGTAGTCTGAAATCTGAAAATGCACCCAGCCTGCCTTTATACAATGCCCTGACCTCTCCTGGGTGAAGATGATTTACTGCAATGACGTTGATTTTCATTCTCATGCCTGTTCAGCTGATGAAGTGTTATTTAGCACCACTGAGCCCTGATGCTGATCTCACTGCAGGGGCAATGAGCAGCACTTCATGGAAGTCCACGGGATGATGCCGTCACAAGGCTGGCAAGAGTTCAACATAGTGCTTTACAGCTTGCCTGTTTCTAGACTAATTTGTATTGGCATCAGAAATGTGTGAATATAGAAAATCTGCACTTGCCTTCATTCCAAAAAGGCTCTAAAATTTCATGAGAAAAAAAAATGCTTTTTTTTTTTTTTCCTCAGTAAGCATCTTACAAATGGTCTGGGCAACAAAATGTCACTGACAATGAGCTTAGCAAATAAAGGAAAACATGCTCTTAGCTCTGCATTAGTCTCAATGAGGGTAAAATCCTAAGAAGACAAGGCTTTCTGTGGTCTTCCCATGCATTAGCAGGGTGAGGTGTATCTCTGTCTCCCCTACAACTCTCTTTTTCTGGACCAGCTATTGCAGGTGGAAGCAAGGCTCTGCCTTTTTTTCACCAGGTATGGTGGAAGGGCACAACATACCTTCCCCTCAATGCAGATGAACCCACAGACAATGACAACTGGTTTCTTTCCACTTGAGCTTTCACTTGCAGGAAGGATGCTGGAAACAGGAGGTGAGCTGGCTCAGCAGGTATTGGTGGTGGGATCCCTCCTGATGTGCACAGAAAAGCCTTGGGGCAGCCTGAGGTGGGCAAGGTTTTATCCCGAGGATGTTGGGGACCAAATTCAGTTTTGGCCCACTAGGGCCAGCTGCAAAAGGCTAGCCAGGGTGCTGGCATTGGCTACTTCAGCAGAGATCCAGGAAAGCTCAGAGGGGACACTGGTGGGATAAGGCACCCCTTGGGGACATTTTGTCCTATGCAGCATGATGTCCATTGTGTCTCAGAAATGCCAGCCTCCTCTTTTGCAGCAGGAATCAGAGCTGCTCTGGGGACTTGGCTGACAGCAGACTTTGCCCTGGTTTTTAAAATCCCTCATTTTACTGTTTCCATTCCCCAGAAATATGCCAAAAGGTGGTTAAACATGGGCCCTTCAGAAAGCTGAAGACATTTATTTAATGACCTGCAGATGAAACCCTTGCACCATTCACCATAAAGTTCTGTTTCCTCCACAGCTCTTCTTCAAGCCTGCCCTCCTGTCTGCCTGGCCACAAAATCCTAATTTGCATCCTGCAAACACAGTTTCAGTATCTCTGCTTGGCCATATTCTCATTCCTGTCCCTGCCCTGACTCAGGTAGAGAGCTGCCATCCTGCCTGGCTTGGGGTAGCCCCAGCACACGTGGCAGCCCCTGATCTCCAGCAGCATTTCCACCCATGAGGATGCTGTGCATGCCCAGCTGGATCCTTGCTGACAGATTCAAGACCTTTGCCACCATGCAACTGAGCTGTCCTGGAGCTCTGAGGGAGCAGACATGCTCCCTCAGCCGGCCTCAGTGCTCTACTCTACTTAGCAGTCCTGCTTGTGAACAGTGAAGAGTCATCCTGCTTATGTTTCTGAATATATGTTTTAATGTGATTCAGCTGTCGAGAGGGAGCAGCAGATTGCTGAGTGAGAGAAAATTCTGGTCTCTGGCTCCATGTAGTCTGTGAGTTGGGAGATTTTCTTGGCCAGACTTTTACTTCTGCTCAGTTACACCTATTGACTCCTGCAAAGTTTGGCCCCAAAGTAATAATTTTTGCTTTGCATTGACGTTTAGCATGCAAAACCTGGTGAGATTTCAGGATGTACAGTTGGTGAGTTCCTCTGTAAAGCCAGTGAAACAGGCTTGGAAATAATGCAGAAAAGCCTTCAACAAGTGCCAGCTCTCAGTCTGTGCAGTTTGTTGCATTTTTGCTCCCTCGGATGCTTATGCAGCTTTGTGATGTGGTTATGTTGTTTATCAGCAGCATCTACGAGGAAAAGGCTTTGCATATTTGATAGCTGCCTTGTCTGTGCCATTTTGTAACTTCTTTGGATGCATTTCAGTGAAATACATAACATGCAAACATTGTCTCTAACTGGATACCTCAGCATGTCCTGCCTTTGGATAAGGATGCTGCTTTCATAGTGGATGTCTTGCTGGTCCCTCCTCACCACGCACTGGGGAGTTTTGGCTTAAGCCTTGCTGGGAGATGGGGGCTGTGGGAATGAACCTATAGTTCCCAGGCTGCCCAAGGGTTTCCAGTTCCCAGACCCAGAGAGGAGCTGGACTGAATCAATCATTGCTGCCCCAAATGGGTAGAGCAGAAACAGTGGATTTATAGCACCAACAGCTTTCGTCTGCGAAGACATTCTGGCTGCACTACTCACTGATGTAACTGCAGCTTTCCGGCAAGTTTCGTTGCCTCGAGCAAAATGGTGAGGGCTGGTGTTTTGCTGCCAGCTGTCTGAGCTGGTCTCTGGGTTACCTGCCTATCTCAGGAGCTTTATTTTACCTTTGCATCAGGCTGTGAGGTAGGACATGGAAGGCAGCCAAGCAGGCAGGTGCTTAGGGCAGCGAGTTGCTTCAGGTGACAAAATTGCCCGTTCCACTGCTTAGCTCTGCCAGGGCAATGCTGCTGAGGCTGGAGACAGGAGAGGTGGGACAGCTGTGGCCTTGGCCTCCTCTTACCTGCTGTTTGCCACCCACATGCCATTGAGGAAAGCAAAAATATTGCAACTGTGTGGGACCCTCTAGATAGCCCAAAAAGATATGAAGATGGTTTCCAACCTATGCAGCAAACTTGCTGCCCCACTGCTTCCCCTCTTAGCAGTGCTCCAGCCCTTGCCCATTCCCTTTCCCCTTCCTTTCTCCTCCCTTTTCCTTTCTTCTTGTTACTGCCGAAGGAGGCCTCCCACTCTGGAGAAGAGCCAAAGCCTTGGCCCCAGCATGGTGGCAGGTGGCAGCCTGGGCTGCTGGGGTAGAGCTCTGGCCCTTGCAGGAGGGATGAGCTGTGCCTGCTTAAGTGTAAGGCAGGACAGAGAGGCTGCAGAGCAAGGATATAGTCTGTCTTTTTGTGCCGTTTAGATCTCTAATATCATTTGGGGCTCTCAAAGCTGCTTTAAATGAGGATATTACAGCATAAGAACTCCTGATGAAACCAGGGCTGGGGAGCCAGCCTTGAGCTCCTCCCCTGCTGCAGCAATGTCCTCCACAGTATACTTCAGGAAAGGTTTATCCCCCCCCACACCTCTTTGCCTCCATTTATTAAAAGGTTTTGGATTTATGCTGTTGCGATAAGGATCTGCCCTCGGGGAGCTGTGCCTGCATCCTCCTTCCTCACAGCTTTGGTGGGAGGAAGGTTTAACCCCTCAATCTTGGAGCTGCCCATTACAGGAGAAAAGAGGCAGCAGAAGGCCAGGCGCTGGTGACGGTGGGTTTTGGCCATTCAGGCAGGGAAGGGTTTGTTGGCTGCAGTCCCTTTGGAAAGGGAAAAGGAAGGAAAAAGACCCAGCTCAGCAAGGCTTATCACAGCAGAAGAACCAAACCTCCAGTGAACAAAGCAGCTGGGAGAAACAGTAAGGTTGGAAGGGCAGCCCTGGGACAGTTGTTTGCTGTTCCCCCAGGGAGTAATGATCTTGAGCCAGATCCCAGAGGTAGGTTGTGGTGGTTAGGAACCGGCTCACATCAAGAAAGCCAAGTTCAAGCATCTCACCATAGATGCATTCCCAGGAGGTTTCTGTCTTAAATAAACACTGTGCCAGAAGCAAACTACAGTGAGACATGCTGCAACCAGCACCTCGCCTCAGTCAGGTGCTGCAGCTGCGATGGCAAGACCCCCGTGGAGAAGAGAACTTGGCCATCTTGTAGTCTTCTACTCTCTTAGGAGGTAAGGCTGAGAGACCTGGGGGTGTGTAGCCTGCAGAAGGGAAGACTGAGGGGGGATCTTATTAATAGCTAAAAGGCAGGTATCAAGAGGATGGGGCCAGACTCTTTTAAGTGCTGCCCAGTCACAGGAAAATGGGCAATGGGCACAAACCAGAACACAGGAAGTTCCATCTGAACATAAGGAAAAACTTATCTCCTGTAAGGGTGCCAAAGCACTGGAACAGGCTGAGAGGAGAGATTGTGGGGTCTCCTTCTCTGGAGACTTCAGGACCCACTTGGACTTGATGTAGGCAAACCTGCTTTACTGTGTATGTTTGGGGAGGTGACGGTTGGACTAGATGATCTCCAGAAGTCCCTTCCAACCCCTACCATTCTGTGATTCTGTAAAAGAGACAGCAGGACCCCACACTCAGCAGTGCAGGTTCTTGGGTGTGTCCAGAGACAGAAGTATCTTCCCCACCACTGACAGGAAGATGTAAGAAGGAAGGCTACTAGGGGAAGCAGTCTCCAGACCTCAGATGAGCTCACAGTGGGCTTTATTACATCTGTGAAACAAAACCAACAACAAAGCTAGAGCTGCAGGCCACCTACTTTGCCTGCCTTGTTTCCTTGCAGAGTTATTTAAGAAAGCCTGGACAGACCTCCTCCAAACCTTACCTCTCTAGTTCCAGTTGCTAATCCCTGGCCTCAGGCTTTGAAGAGCAGAGCCTTTCCTGCTGTGCAAGTGCACTGCTACCTTTGCAGTCCTGGTGGCTGGTATGAAGGGAAGGTTCAGGCTTAAATCCTGATGATGATGCACAGCAGCGGCTCCAGGTGTAACCAAGACAACTGATCTTTTCAAAAACTTTGCCCAATAAAAACAGCATTAGGGCACTCTTAGAAAGCAACTACCATCTATGAATCCCTTCCCTGTATCTGGATCAGAAAGTCCTTATCTGAAATGCAAAATCAACACTAGAAAGCTAGTAAATGCCAGCTCCACAATTATCTCAGCAATCTTTATATGGCTGCCGTGTGCGTAGTGCTGATTTAATGAAAAATTCACACGTTATTTTCTTCATATGAGTCTGACTCATGCATCCTGACATTTTGCAGACTTTGAATGATTGATTAAAGCATTTAAAGAACATACTCCAAACACAAGGGTGGTGGTTGTTGTTAAATGTAATTATTGTTGTTTAAATGTAGTTATTTTTACCTTCTGACTAATTATAAATGGATATTATTAATGGAAGAACAAAATTTGTTTATCGGGGGTTGAATTCTGCAGTCATCAGGAATAAACACACCAGGTAATGAGTTTGGCAATCAAATGCCAGCCTCAGGCATAGACCAGATTTAGTGCCGCCCTCTCTCCATGTATCACACTTCCTCCCTCCCACGAGCTCAGCCTACTCAAAACCTGTATCATTTAATCCTTTAAAAGGATGTGCCCATTTCTGCTTCATTTTCTAAAGCATATGCCTTTATTTCCTAAATACATCCCTCACTGGGAACTCTCTTAGTGGATTTACAGGCCTCTTATACCACTCTTAATGGGATGGGTGGAAAGAGCTACAAGAGCCAGGGTTTGAGTAGAGTGAAGAGGATGAGGCCTGTGGTGAATGACCCGTGAACAAGAGAGGGGAGAAAAGCAGGATAGTGAGTGGAAGCCTCCAGGTGAGCTGATGTGGGAGAGCAGTGTGGTTCCTTGGCACATATGCCCCTGGAAGAACAGGTACTGCACTTTTACCCTTCTAAAGGTTTTATTCAGAAAATAATGGAATGATAGAGGAGGAATATTGTTATTCTCTCTCATTTAAGCTCCTGAATCTCTCATCAGCTCTAGCTTCCCAATACTCAACTTTCAAAAACCAAGCTGATTAGCCAAGAAACAGGAGATTGTTCGTAGATGTAAAAAGCAAGCGAAAGGAATGAGCAGCAAAGAATTTTTTTGCAAAACCTCACCATGTAATTTGGGTATCTCTGCTTCAAATGGTGTGCACATTTTCAAAATCACCCTTTCCAAATCTGACTTGCATAGAAATGTCTTCAGCATAGCACTCATGAGATCTGCCTCTCTCAGATGAAGGATGGATTTTGCACTTAGAGACCAAAACAACACTTTCTTTTTTTTTTCAGCTGTATCACACTGTTGGCTCATTTCTGCATTAGACACAAACACCATCGGGTTTCCTGCAAACCTGCTCCAGTCAAAATGTCTTTCTGCCCTGAGAAATAAGTGTCAGTGACCTACTTCCCCTGGATGTGTTACCATTCATTCATACAGAGCCTCAGCATCTCTGATTCCCTTTGCTCTACTCTGGTCTTTCCTGGGTTTGCAACATTATTACATTTAACATCAAACAGTAAATTTAATTTGCACAGTGTTTCCTCTGCTTGGCCTGTTAACTGGAAACTGGGTGCCACGTCCATCACAGTAGCAGGGATTTCAAAGCAGCCCTTGGAACCCCCTCCTCAATCTGCAGAGGAACTCCCAAAAGGCAGGGCCTGAACTAGCCAGGGAATACCCAAACGCTTCCAAACCTTGGCTGCAGGGCTGCACAAGCCCACAAGAGTTTTAGGTTAGGCACCAGTTGATGTGTTTGTAACCTTTGCACATGGGTTCATCAAAAATCTAATAGGCGAGAGAAGGTATTTTGGAGCTTCTCAGTGATTTGGGAACCAACCACTCAATTCAATCACCAATTCCAAAGGGAGCTCAATTTTGGTAGTTGATGCCCTGTTAGACCTCTCCCTTTTTACATCCCTTGTGGGGATGTAACATTAGCATACCTGGGGAGTGATGATCCTGAGCACCTCTCGAGGCCAAGACCTCCACCATGGAAGTTCTTGCCCAGGGCTACATTACAATGCTGTTTACCACCATCTTTTGTTTTCATTTTTAATTAGTTTCCATCTCATGCAATCTGCCTATACCCAAGGTGACCTGGAATTATCTTTTGAGACTGCATGAGAGTTCTCTTTCTCTGCATAGACAAGTCACCACACTCTGGAGTTCATCCAGCCTTACCTCCCTGCCTGTACTCACATTGCCTATAGCTCATGGGCAGTTATTTACATAGTTGTTCTATTATTTTACTCTGGACTGAATACAGACTTTCCAGATGGTCATCTCCAGCACCATTTTTTGTCTAAATTTAGAGACACCACCAAATACCTCTCCATGCTGAAAAGTGCCCAACCTTTATTGGTGAAACTCCTTCAGCTTGTAACTAACCACAGGTAGCTTCCGGCTAACTCAGTAACCGGTATGCTCGTGGTTCTGTGGGCACTCTGCAAATACACTTGACTCCAGGAATCCCGCCAGGTGCAGAGGCATTGTGCAAGCAGCGTTGAAGAGGTACATGAACACGTATGAACCACGTTTAACGGGGCTGCACCGTAGACCTCTCCTTGGAGCCCCTGGCAGAATCATTAAGGCTGGAAGAGACCATGAGAATCATCAAGTCCAACTGTCAACCTATCATCACTATGCCACTAAACCACGTCCACAGGTATACGTTTATTGAACGCCTCCAGGGACGGTGACTCCACCACTTCCCTGGGCAGCCCGTTCCGACGCCTAAGAGCTCTTTCCTGTGAAGGAATTTTTCAGCTGGCACCAGGCCGGTCGGCGGCAGCGGCGGGCAGAGGCTCCCTTGTGCCCTTACGGTGCCGCAGCCGCGGGAGAAGAGCGCCCACGGGAGGCGCCGGCGGGTACCGCGACGCCACCGCCCCTATGCGGGCGAACCTCCCGCGGCAGCGGGGCCGGCCCGCTCAGAAGCGTCCCCTCGCCGCGGACCCGGAGGAGGGCGGCCGTTCTTTCTCCCGCCCGAACGCCAACAGCGAACGCGCACCCGTGCGGCCCACGCGCGAGCGGCGTGTTTCCCTCGCGCGAGGGCGGGGGAGGGGAAGGGGGGAAGGGCGTGGCCCGATGGAGCGGAACTGCGTCGGCGGGCGGGCCCGGCCAATCGGCGGTGCGCTCCTGGCGGGCGTCGTGAGGCAGCTGTATCGCGGCCGTTACCGGCTGCGACCCCAACACCCCAAGCGCCCACCGTCTCCCGCCGACTGGGGCGGGAGGAGTGAGTGTGTGCGTGGAGGAGGTGAAGCGAGAGGAAGAGGGCAGGGAAAAAACCCAACCCAACAGGAGCGGCCCACGTGATGGGCTGCTGCAGCCAATGAAGACGGCAGGAGGTTGCGCGTGGCAGGCGAAGGCCGCAGGAGCCGCGAACGGGGCGCGTGGGTGGGGGCGTTGCTCGGCGCCCCGAACCGCCTGGAGACAGCAGCGGGAGGCAGGTAAGAGCTATCCTGCTGTCTGCCGCCCCCGGGCCTCTGCCCACTGCCTCCTGTCTTTTTTCCTTCCCCCCCCGTCCCGCTTTTGAAGTTTTATTCGAGGAGGTAGCGTGAGGTGTGCGCGTCACGTGAGCGCGGCGGCCCAATCACACGTGCGCGCTCCCTCCCTCCCCTTCGGCCGGGAGGGCTATGTTTGAGGCGAGGGGGTTGCTATTTCCCCTGGCTGCTTCATCGCCGTTTCGTCCGGGGCCGCGGACGGACAGGGGTTGCTGGGCTGGGAGGGGCTAGGCAGTGGCTTGACGGTCACCAGATGAGGGAACGGGGGTTAAAGGCACCGAGCGGCCCTGTATCCGGGCTCTCCGGCCGGGAAGGGTCGGGTGAGGCCCGGCCCCGACCAGCTGCCGCCTCCTAGAGCTATCGCGCTCCCGGCGACCGTCCCCCGGCGGGGGCGTGGCTGCCGCCACGCGTGAGACAGGGCTGGGCTGCCCGCGCCTCGCCCCGCCCCGGGGGAAGAGCCTTGCCTGGGGACCTGCCCCGGTGCCAGAGGCCGTACTTTCCCCTCTGCCCACTGACGTCTGCGGAGGGTGGTTTAAGAGGGGCGGAATGCATTGGTGGGGAAGCAGCAGTGGCTGCGGGGTCCCTCACCCGGGCGCGCTGGAGGCGGAACGTAACGGCTCGGCGGAGCGGCGGCCCGAGGGCAGCCTCTGGCCCGCGACGCGCGTGCGCCTCTGCACGTCGCGTGCTGCGGCCGTCGGCGGCGGGTGGGGGCACCCCCACACTTCCCTTCACCCTCCGTTCGCAGCCGCCGTGTCAGGCTCTGCCCGCGAACCTTTACCGGGGGCTCGGCTGCCCGACGCAGCACGCCCACCGTCGTTCTGGTATCTTCCAGCTTTTCCCCCGGCTGAGGCCGAGCCGAGGACGCGCCAGCGTGGCGCGGGAGGAGGCTTCGCGTGGCGGGCCCGCGCGCTCCCGGCGGGCGGGGAACAGAGCTGTGCGGTGCGGGGAAGGGCGATGCGGTGTGCTGGTGTTGGTGACCTTCGGTACCACACTAGTTGATAAGGAGTTTTAAAGGGGGTTAATAAATGGTAAGGTGATCTTAGCTTGTGGCTGGTAGGCATGCGGGCTGGCAGTTATTTCTTCAGCGTGGTTAAATGGGTGGTTTCCAATAACGTGGTTTGAGTTTCTTGCCTAGCTTCTTCAGATGTCAAAGCTTACGCAGTTGCGCTGCCATACTCTGAACAGAGTGCGTCCAGACTCGTGGCTTGTCTTTAATTGCACTTGATGGAGCCGTCTAAAGCACTGGAGAATTGAAGTTGCTACAGATTTTGAAACCCAAAAGCTGTTTAAGGAAGAGAGCAGGCTGATGAATTGGTCTTGACACTTTAAGGTGTTTTCTCAATGCAGCAGGTCACGCTGTGGCTGCAGCACCCTTCTGGTGCCCTCATGATCAGTTCTTTGTGAGTCTGTATTGAGAACCACAATGGGGGATGGACTCTGCTTGAAAAATGTTGCTGTGGGTGAGCATTTTTTGTGCATGTGTGTGTGTTTGTGTATGTGGGGGGGGGAGGGAAGCATAGTTCTTTGGCCTGGCAGACCTGGGGAGCATTCATTCACTTGTACTGTTTGCTCAGTGTTTGTGTAGATGCTGTTGCACTTGTCATGGCAGGAAAATGTGAAACTGGAGGAAACCAGTGCTAGTCCCACTTGTGAATAAACTTGTTTGGTCACCTACCAGGAAAAAATATAAAATGAAATTCTTTCTCTTTCAGCCTGTGCCACTTCATTTACACTCAGATCAAGTAGATCATTTCTAAAGTATGCAGCTGTGTGTGTTCTCTTTTCAAAACCTAATTTCCTAGGAAGTGGCAAGTCCAAGACGATTTTTTTACAAACACAATGAAATAGGTCTCTGCCTAGAGGAGTACGAGCTCTCAGAAGAGACTCTTCTCTGTTTTCTGGTTCATAGGCAGCAGAGGATCTACTAAAAAATGCAGCCAAGGTACGCACATAGGAAACAGTGCCATTAGCTGTGACACCAGCAAGGCATACGTGATGTCTTACTCTTCTGTAATTAAGCATGTGGTGTGTTGTGTGTTTCGGGGGTTTTTTTGGGGGGGATGTGAGTTGTATGGAATAAGAGAGTTTACCACCAGTGGAAGAAGGGGCAGGCGACACATTAAGAATAAAGCTATAGTTAGGTCCTGTAAAGAAGGTTTTAGAAAAGTAAAGGCCCAGCTCAAACTTAATCTGGCCACCCTAGTGAAGGGTAAAAAAAAAAAGTTTATACAAGTACATCAACAGCAAAAGAAAGGCTGGGGAGAATCTACATCCTTTATTCGATACAATAGGGAACATGGTTACTGAGGATGGGGAAAAGGCTGAGGTACTCAATGCTTTCTTTGCCTCAGTCTTTAATAGTCAGATTAGTTACCCCACCATACTCTGCCCCCCGAAGCTAGAAGACAGGGATGGGGAGCACCGTGAAGCCCCCTTAATCTGAGAGGAAGTGGCTAGAGGCCTGCTGCTACATTAACAAGTTACATTAACAAGTCCATGGGGCTGGATGAGATCTATCCAAGGATACTGAGGGAGCTGGCAGAGGTGCTTGCGAAGCCACTCTTTATCTTTTATCATCAGTCCTGGTTAACCTGAGAGGTTCCAGATGGCTGGAGACTTGCCAGTGTGACACCAATCTACAAGAAGGATCCAAAGGATGATCTGGGGAACTACAAGGCTGTTAGCCTGACTGCGGTTCCAGGGAAGGGTATGGAAGAGATAATGTTGAAGGCAATCACATGGCAAGTCCAGGACAACCAAGGGATCAGGCCCAGTCAGCATGGGTTCATGAGAGGCAGGTCCTGCTTGACTAACCTGAGCTCCTTTTATGATGATGTAACACGCCTGGTGGACAAGGGGGAAGCAGTAGATGTCATTTAATTATATTTTACTAAGGCCTTTGACACCATCTCCCACCACATTCTCCTGGAGAAGCTGGCTTCACACGGTTCAGACAGGTTTACTCTTCGCTGCATAAGGAATTGGCTGGAGGGCTGAGCCCAGACAGTAGCGGTAAATGGGGTTCATTATGATTGGCAGCTGCTCACCAGTGGTGTTCCCCACGGCTCAGTGTTGGAGCTGGCTTTGTTCATAATCTTTATCAATGGTCTGGATGAGGGGATTGAGTTTGCAGATGACACAAAGATAGGAGGGAGAGTCAATCTGCTTGAGAGTAGGGAGGCTCTGTGGAGGGACCTGGAAAGGCTGGATCAGGGGGCTGGGGCCAATGGGATGAGCTTCAACAAGGCCAGCTGCCCGGTCCTACACTGTGGTCACAATAACCCTATGCAACTTTATAGGCTTGGGGAAGAATGGTTGGGTTGCTGTCTGTCAGAGAAGAACCTGGGGGTGCTGATTAGTGGTTGACTGAATATGAGCCAGCAGTGTGTGCAGGTGGCCAAGAAAGCTGATAGCATCTTGGCCTGTATCAAAAGCAGTGTGACCAGTAGGACCAGAGAAGTGATTATCCCCCTGTACTTAGTGCTGGTGAGGCCACACCTAGAATACTGTGTACAGTTTTGGGCCCCTCATTGTGAGAAGGATATAGAGGCATTAGAGCATGTCCAGAGAAGGGAAACGAGCTAGTGAGGGGTCTGGAGCACAAGTCTTAAGAGGAGTGGCTGAAGGAACTGGGGTTGTTTAGTCTGGAGGAGGCTTAGGGGAGACCTTATTGTGCTCTAACAACTACCTGAAAGGAGGTTGTAGCAAGATGGGGGTAGGTCTCTTCTCCAGGGTTAACAGTGAGAGGATGAGAGGAAGTGGCTTCAAGTTGAAGCAGGGGAAGTTTAGATTAGATAAAAGGAGAAATTTCTTTACTAGAAAGGATATAAAGTCTTGGAATAGGCTGCCCAGGGAGGTGGAGTCACCATCCCTGGAGGTGTTTTAAGAAACATTTAGATATGGTACTTAGGGACATGGTTTAGTGGTATGTTAGTGATAGGTATGTTTGGACTTGATGGTCTTAGAGGTCTCTTCCAACCTGTGTGATTCTGTATGTTGTTTCCTTTAGTACTGTGTTACTTTAGCACTTTTAATCGAGTGATGGTGGTGGTATTGCTCTTTCCACAGAAAGGGGGAATGTGCTTTTGCTGTTGGGTTCTGACTGGGTTTAGTACCTATGATAAATCCTTGATACATCTTTTTCTGAATTGGATAAGGAAGAACAGAGTGAGAGCATTATGGCTGAGCACAATGAGGAAGGTTTGTCTTTAGAAGAAAGCAACAAGAAGAAAGAGTTTTTTTCTTTTCTCCCCTAACCACTCCCGACTCCTCAGTCAAGTCCAAAACAGAAAGGCAGCAAGGGATGTGAACAGCATGAAAGACAGAAAATGAATGTGGGAGCTGGATAAAACATATCTACAACAAAAAGTTTTGTGTTTCCTGCTCCAGTCACTATCTTTAGGAAAGGCCAATTTGGAGAATGACGAGATTGTGACCCAGTTGCTATTAAACAAATACTTGTGATGATGAAATTGTGCTGCTGTACTAACTCTTGCAGTACAGTGCTTTCTGCTAATATGGTGGTGTTTGTCTGACCACAGGGTAAGTTAGTAAGTCAATATGGAAGATGGATATAAACCTGGAACCTGTCACCAACAGTATGTTACTTCAATTGGTATTACTTTCCTTTTCACCATAACTTAAAAGGTGAATGGCTTTCCCATGGCTGTTCTAACTTGATGAGCCATTGGTGATTGTGTAGCAATGAGTATTGCTGTAAGACAACAGCTGAGTGTGTAGGATAGACCTGAGCTCAGGTGAGGGTTTTTTACTTGCCTGACTTGTTTTGCTGAATTTTCTCTTTTTTTGCTCTTATTTTTTTCCCAATGATTTGGACAAAATCCCTAGCAAAGTATGTGATAATATTCCTCATGATGGCCATAAAGGGACTGAAATCCATCAAAATGGTGTTATTCATGCTGGTTATGGCTTGCTTCTGCAAGTGCTGAGTGGCAAGAAACATGAAACGTTGCTTCATTCTTTTATTTTGTAATTTTCAGTAGTTGAAATAATAATATATTAGGAAAATACAACAATCATTGAATGTATGAGTAGTGGACATATCAGACTTTCTGATAAAATTGGAAAGTAATGTAAAATACATTACTTTAAATGTTGAAATAGTAACATACTCTATGCAGATAAAAAAGAGCAGTTATTTGTAGTGAACAGTGGCTTTTCTCCCTGTCCTCTCACAGGTAGTTCATATGAATAAATAGTGTGTTTCCATTTTGTAATCTATGTTGTTGGGGACTATTTCTGTATTTCCCAAAAGTTCTGGTAACTCTTGGCAGATTAAGAATATTGTGCACTGTGTATAGCAGGGTTAATGCTGTTAACAAAGCTTTGTGGGGGACTGAAAGTTTGGGCTCTTGTGGTGAAGTGTCGGTACTGGAGAGGTGAAGCAGGTATTTCCCTTCCCCCCCCAAACGTTTGCCCTGTTCGTCCAATAGAAGCTGCTGCTTTTGAAGGGCTGTCTCTGACGGTTGGTGAAGCACTTCCTGATCTAACACCTATTCATCCTGCAGTACTCAGGGCCCTGAGCGTTCAGTCAGTTTGATTTTAGGATGAAGTAATCAAGTGAATTTGGCTTTAGTACAAAGTAGTGCTCTGGGCTGAAGTCTAATAGCGCACAGGCTGTCTTACTTGCTATGCGGATATGCATTCCCTGTGTAGCTGGAGCGTGTGTTTTAGTGTGTTTGCATCAGCAAGAAAACCTAAATCTGGAAAAGCAGATAACTTGCTGCCTTTTTTTTTTTCATGCAACAGTCCATTTCTTGCAATATTTGATCTCACACATTTAGCTAGATTCTGCCACAACTTACACCTTTAATCTTCTTGACACTGGATTATACTTCCTCACTATAGTTGAAGGAAAAACTTAAGCTGTTTCTCTATCATAAATAAAATGATGTAACCTTTTTCAAAGTAGATTTGGTCTGGGATTCTGTTGCCTCAGGATGGGGGTTTGGAGCTGTCGTAGATCCTGTAAATTTGTTAGAGACATCTGTGTGGAGCAAACACGCAACTCTTGGAGGCAAATACTCTTCTGGAGAAGTAGTTGGAGGCCAGTAAGGCCAGTTGTGGTATAGAGAATGGGACTAGATACCTTTCTGTAGGCAGTTTAATTCCACCTGGCATTTCAGAAGTAACAGACTTTCTTGCAGGGTGCTGCTGTGTTAATCATTCTCCCAAGTGGCGGAAGAGAGGATCATTTTGTATTTTAACCCTTGCTAGTGTGCATATTGCACAACACTTCTAACATCACTAGATCTGAAGGTCTTTACAGTTCTTTTTTAATGGCTCAAACTTGGGACTTTGTATGGTTGTCAGGAAGGGCTGCCTGGTGGTAGTTAGTAATAAACTTGTAGACTAGGCTCCGCTGACTGCCTGCTGCTGTGGGTTTATTACATTGTCATGGTTGGTTTTGATAGCTGTTTTCAGCTAGTGAATCCAGTTTCAGCTAATGCTCAGTTTTAGCTAGTGAATTTGAGAGCTGAAGGCTTCCTTGAGGTAGTGCCTTTCAAAGTACGCTCTATGACAGAAATGTCCTGTCCTGTACCTACTTGTGTAGTAGAGATCTTTGTATTCAAACTGAAAAGGGGACTGCTAACAAAAAATGTAATCTACATCTCTTTTCCACACCGTGGCAACTGTTAGTTCTGCTTAACTTTGTCTGCAACGTATGTTGTTCTCCCATATAAGGATCTTTAGTAAAGCCTGGGCCTTGGGACACTCCAGCTCCTGATGGTTACCAAATCTTCTCTTTTTTTGAGGTAAGTTAGAAATAAGAGTGGCTGAAGAAGACAGGTTTTTTTCTACAGCTCCAACTAGTGATCTCTGGACTGCTGGGTTGCAAATGTTACAGGCTCTGTGTTACTTGCAGTGTGCAGGCTTGAACTGGTGCTTTATGCTGAGGAGACCTTATTGTGGCCTTCCAGTATCTGAAGGGGGCCTACAAGAAAGCTGGTGAGGGACTTTTTAGGATGTCAGGTAGTAATAGGACTGGGGAAAATGGATACAAACTAGAGAAGGGTAGATGGAGATTGGACATTAGGAGGAAGTACTTCACTGTTAGGGTGGTGAGACACTGAAACAGGTTGCCCAGAGAGGCTGTGGAAGCCCCAGCCCTGGAAGTTTTTAAGGCCAGGCTGGATGGGGCTCTGGGCAGCCTGATCTGGTGGGAGGTGTCCCTGACCAGGCAGAGAGGTTGGAACTAGATATCTTTAAGGTCCCCTCCAACTCTGACAATTATATGATTTTGTGATTCTTACCAGCTATAAGCTGCTCAGAACCCCAGCTTATTTAAGCTGGTGGGAATCTGTGGTACTGTTGTGACTTATTTATAGTGGTGAACCTGTTCCTTTGATAAACTAGAGGTTACGTATCTGCTGCAGAAAAGGATTGCTACCTGTGTTAGGTAAAAGGGTAGCAAAATTCCTGGCAATGTCAACAGTCTTTGGTGTTGCTTCTCTTAACATCACTGGAACATGTGGCTTGTGAGTCATGAACATGGCACTGTCTGCTGTTCAGTTCTGTGAGGCTGGTCTTAGTCATACCAATGATCTCTTGCTGAAAGACTTAGTTTGGTGTTGTCACTGTTCAGAAACCTATTGCTTAATGCAAAATAGTGTCAATGTATCCTGTGACCCTGAAACTTGATGACCACTGTATGTAGTATGTGATTGGTATAGCTATAAAATTACTGTTCCTGGTCAATCCTGGACAATGTACCTTAGTTTGTTAATTGGTGTAACTGTTTCTGATTGAATTTAAGGGAAAAATACTGTACTGGGTTGAACAGCTTGAGGCTGCTGCAGTTCTGTGCCCCCAGGTATAACTGGTAGGTAGCAAGGCTGAAAATGTATTTCCTGTAGGCATAAGCACATAGAGTGCATGTATACATGACATATACATGAATACGTGTCTGGCCACACAGATTGGGCCGATACTCACAGGAACACAGATAGCAGTGACAGCCTTATACTGCTCCCCTCCCTATCTAAGCAGGATGAAGGTCTGCTAGTGAGAGTGTGTGTATACATATTTTTATGTATACACATGTGCACACATCTATATGTATGTATATATGTACAAGGTAGATTCCCTCCAGGAGCTGTATGTGGACCAGCAGCTGGTTGCTGGATCCCAGTCTCCCCAGTTGCCTTCTAGATACTGAAGCCGCTGAGGCCACAGTCCTGCCTCCAGATGCTGGTATATGGTGTCTCTCTCAGCTGGCTGGGACTGTCCTGGTTCCGATAACCCAACACCCATCTGCCCCACATGACCTTGCCTTTCAGTAGACAGAGATGTGCCTATACACATAGAAATCCCCCTGCCTACTCCCCTGGTCCCCCAAGTAGCCAGGTCCTTTGTTAAGTGAGATACATGCATGCATGCATGCACACACACACGCACAAATGGCTGAACATGACCCTTAGCAAAATGAATACCATCTCTCTGTGACTTTTTTGAGCAGAAAAGGCCATGACTGCATAAGCACTGTCCAGCAGTAACTAAAATATCCCAGAATTTTCAACACTGTTTTCATCACAAATCCAAAATACAGCCTCATACCACCTACTGTGGAAAAAACCCAACTCTATCTGAGCCAAAACCAGCACCGTGGAGCTAAGGCTTCCCTTTTGCCTCTCTGTCCGTACCTTCTTCATAAACTGCTAGAAGTGCCAAAACCACTATTCTTTCCTATTTGCAGAATTTTGTATTTCAGCAGTTTCTCTGTACAGTGAATGTATTTAATCCTCATTTTATTCAGCCTTGGTTCATTCTTCTAGTTAAAAGGGAAAAAGTACTCCATGGTCTTCTCCTACAGACCTACCTATGTTACTGGTTTGATGCATGTTTTTCAAATGTCTTAATTGTGTTGTCTTTAGTAATGTGCTTCTGAGATGATATCCCACAGCCTAAACTTCTGCTGCCAAGTTTCTGCATCCTAGCTGCAAAGGCACCACCGTGTTAGTTAAACTGAGGAACAGGCCTAGGTAAGTTACTCTGTAGTAGGCAGCTGTCTGTACAAAATTCTGATTTACTTGTGATTCTGGAGCCTGGTGTTAGCTTTAGTAATTTTGATGCCTTAACTTTCTAGCACCACTGTGTTAAGTATCTGTCCTTCTGTAATGGATGCAATGTTCTAAAATAAATATCCTTAACAGAAAAAGGAGGGTAGGGAGCTCCACAGAGGTGTTTACTTGCAGCCATGCTGCATTCAGAAGTCTGTTTCAGTGGGCTTATTTTCAGCAGTGCCTGGTGTACGAGGTGAAGGAAAGCCAGTCTAGGTGCAGCACTCGGTTAGGTGCTGAGGGCAGGAAGACTCTGTTAAGGTTATACACCTAGGCTGCTCTAAGCCAGGTTTTGTTTGTTAACTAGTTTGCCTACCATTGCATGGGCTGCCAGACCTTGGGTATTCGGTTAACTAGGGGCACAGCTTGGCAAGTTTGCGTTAGCTGTCTGAAAGCTGCGGGGCACTGCTTCTCTTCTGGCCTTGTAGGGTCAGATTGTGACATGTGCTTTGCCTGATGAGGGAACCGGGCTCAGCTCTTCCCAGTGACTAAGAAGTGTGTCGCACGTTGCCTTTGCAGAGGAGAGAGGAGCGAGGAGGGCGCCAGCCTCCGCCCTAGGAATGGCGGGGCTTCGCCGGGGCAGTCTGCCCGCCGTGGAGGCTCCCTTAACACCACCGTAGCGCAGGCCACAGGGAGGAGCCCTGCGAGCGGCGGCGCCCCGCCGGTGCCAGCCTGAGGCACGGTGCTCTGGGGCTCTGTCCGGCCCGGGTGGCCGCCGTTCTCGCCGGCGCCGCCCCCCGGCCGTCGTGTGCCATCG
>VWZX01005568.1:652665-690897 GCA_013399015.1 Galbula dea
GTAGCGCCGGGAAGATCCGCGCCGAATCTGGCTTTCCCCACGTGCGCTTGTCCCGCTGCCCTCCGCCGGCGGGCGGTGGTTCCGGCTCGCGCCACTCCCGGAAAGGCCTGGGCGGCTCCTGGCGGCGCAGGCTGCTAGTCCCCATCTCCAGACTTCCGGCTGGGGACCGTCCAGCAGGAGGGAATGGAGGTGGGGGGGGCGGGCATTAGAAGCGACAAGTGCGCAGCTCGGCCCGCGGCTGTGCCGCCACCTGTCCCGGGCTCTCGCCGCATCGCGCGCTGCCCGCCGGGTCGAGGCAGCCCCTCCCGGTGCCCGCGCAGACAGGCGGCACAGCCACCGCGGTGTTGAACGGCAGCGCCGCTCGCTCAGCGCTCGCTGCCATTGGACGCGGCGGCGGTTGGCGGGCTGTGCCGCGGTTCTTCACCGCTACGTGACGGTGTTTCTCACGCCGGCAGCGAAATGTCGTCATCCGGTCGCCGCGTCTAACGGTGCCTGCCCTTGGGCACGGGGGAGCCGTGCAGAGCTCCCTGCCTCTCAGCGCTCTTGCAGCTCCGTCGTGGTTGTGTTGGCAGCCTGGGGCGTTGGGATATGTGTTTTGTTTAGTTTTGGGGTTTCTGATTATCTTCTTGCTCTTGGCACACCTCGGTGCAGCTTTGAGTGATCTTTGGCTACTGCTGTCTAGTTAGATGTGGCTACTCGAATATAAGGTCTGTACATGAGTAGAAAAGTGAAATACCTGAAGGTGATTAGAACTTCAGTTTCCACAAATACACACATTTTTCTTGGAAGTCCTGGCTTAGAAGCCCCACGCTATACCAAAATAGGGCTGGTGTCTATGACCAAGGGTAGTAAAATGTGTGAAATTGTTCTTGCAATAGACCACGTTAGTGCTGAAATAATGTAGCTTTTGGCTACTGTAGTTGCATGTGTTACCATTGTAGCCACAAGACGTCTTTGACTTGATACTGTGAGAAGCACTTAGGGTAGAAATAACTACAACAGTGCAGTGTAAGAAGTTTAAATGTTGTAAAACAGAAACTGTGACTCAGTAGCTGTTTGTTTCCATAGAATTTTTGCTGAAAGCATGGTTGTTGAGGGTTTTTTGGAATTACTTATGGAATGTGTATGTTCTGTCTCAAATTTAAAGTTACAAGCTTTTTGCAGCTCTTAAACCAGCTTTGAAATAACTTTGATAGTGTACTTCCTTCAGTAGCTAATACAGTGTTGACAGCTGTTACACAGCATTAGTGTGAACTCACTTTATGATTGTATGTTCAATGTACATACATAATATACATAGTTATATGTGTATACTGAAAGGGTAAACTGGTGGAAATTCGCATACAACTTAGGATGTGATTTCTTTCTGCCCACTCCTTGTATCTGATTTTTAAAAGAGATTTACATTGTGATTTTGTACATGAACATGGAAAAGCCTTTTTGGGGATAGCTTTTTGTGTTCTGAGGCTTAAGGTGTGCTGTGTTGCAAAAGGAGGGCAGCATTCATGAGATAGAAAATACAGAACTGATTTTGAGCAGCTAATTTATTTTTGTATTCTAGACTCCATTAACTAGCCCGGAATCAGTGGCTGGTTGTGGCTGTGTTTGTAGGGGAGGTGTTTCCTCCTTAAAGTAGAAGTGAAAACGAGACCTTTTAACTTCACAGCTCTCAAAACTTGTGGAGAACACTTTTAGTTTTTTCCTCCAATTCAGCTTTTATGTGAACTTTTAAAGTGTAAAGTTTGAAGGGCGGAAGGAGGTCTCTCGTATTTCCTAGGTGTCAACAACATTTATCATGGAGTATAAGTTTCCTGCCTCCTGAGCTTTGAGGTCATTTCCCACATGCATGCGGCAGCTGTTTCACATAGAGGAGTGTTTCCTCCTAACAAAATAAATACAACTTATTGAATACCTCATTCAGTTAAAACTTGTGAATTTGAGTTAATTCTCTGGAAAGAAATCAGATGGTTTTCAGTCAGCCAACTCCTAGTGGTATTGATTCACGCTTGTCTCTGGTTGCCACCAGCTAGATGCTGGATACAAAAGTCAATCAGTTTTTGTCAGTGTTGTATTCCATATATAATAAGGATCAAAATACAAACATCTGACTGTGGGAATGATATTCTTGTGAGCTACCAGAAGTGCTTACTTCAGTTTTCACATTGAGAAAGGTACAGGCTGCTTGAAAAATGAAGCTGTTCATGATCTTTGAATATCATCATTTAGAAGATTTAGGTTGTGGAAGCCCCATCCCTGGAAGCTTTTAAAGTCAGGCTGGATGGGGCTCTGGGCAGCCTGATCTGGTGGGAGGTGTCCCTGACCAGGCAGAGGGGTTGGAACTAGGTGATCTTTTAGGTCCTTTCCAACTCTGAAAATTCTGTGATTCTGTGATCTTTTGTTAGATAGTTGAAATACATTTATCCTGTGAGATAGGCACACAAAAGTGGAATTGTGTATATGCAGAGAAAAGTAACTTTTGTTTTTTAGTTCCCTAAACAGTGATTAGACTAACCATAAGAGTACAAATGTTTTCTTACTCAATTTAAATTATTTCCATAGTTTAGATAATAGAGGTAGCTAAGATTGGCTGGTGCTTCACATTCATCCATTTAATCTTAGCTGCATGGCATTTTGTGGGGGTTAGTTTGTTTTTCCCTAAAGCTTATCCGTTTGAACTAATTTTCCTTCTATTGTTTGTCACTGCCTCTGACAGAAGTCCTTGGGATTGGGAGGAGGGGTAAAGAAATCCCAACCACACCAACAGACTGTTTCAGTGAAGACATTTGGGGGAAATGTTTTGAACTTTTTTTTCTTCTCACTTCTTTCTCCTTTCTTTCTCCTTTTTCATTTCTGAGAACTTTTGGACCACTGAGAACTTTTTTTCTGACAAGAGCAAGTGACTTCTGCCTTTGTGTCAGAGATGTGCTATTTCCTTTTCTGCACGTTTTGCCAAATGCTGTTCATTAAGCAAATGATCTGAAGAGTTGAGGCAGTATCAGAACAAAGAGCACTTTGAAATAACAAGCAAAGCAAGGAGTCCTGTTGCAGCAAAGCACCATACGAAAATGCATTTTAAAGGAGTCACAGCCTCCATGTCTGTAAGGCCTAAATTATATACACTCAGAGAACCTTGATTTGATGTATCCTAATTGTGCTTGATTTTGTAGTACTGATCCTTAAGTTTTGATGTGGAAGAACCATTACAAAAAGGATCCCTCATGAGACTTAATTACTTTCTTAGACTGTATTTGAATATGTTTAATGGGCTTCTTCTTTTTTTCCAGAATGCTGAACACACATTATCAGAAGATTATCAGAACTGTGTAGAATTTGTATTTGATTCTAGAGCTTGTCAGAGTGCTCATCATGGAGAACCAGCAGATCGTCCTGGCTAGCCGGGATGGTGAGACTGTGTCTGGTGCAGCACCTGCTTTTTTTGTCATCTTGAAACAGCAGCAGGGAAACGGTAAAGCTGACCAAGGAATCCTTGTAGCAAACCGTGATGCTTGTGCTCTCGCCAGCAGTGTATCAACTCCAATAGAATCCAAAGCCAAGACCTGCCTTCCAGCTGATTGTGTCTCAGGGGGAATTACTGTCACCTTGGATAACAACAGCATGTGGAATGAATTCTACCATCGCAACACGGAGATGGTTCTGACGAAACAGGGGAGGCGGATGTTCCCGTACTGCCGGTACTGGATTACAGGTCTGGATGCCTGTCAGAGGTACATCCTGGTCATGGACATATCCCCTGTGGACAATCACCGATACAAATGGAATGGCCGTTGGTGGGAGCCCAGTGGGAAGGCAGAGCCACATGTTCTTGGGCGAGTGTTTATCCATCCAGAATCCCCTTCCACTGGCCAGTACTGGATGCACCAGCCAGTATCCTTCTACAAACTCAAACTTACCAACAATACACTGGACCAGGAGGGTCATATAATCTTGCATTCTATGCACCGTTATCTACCACGGCTTCACTTGGTGCCTGCGGACAAAGCCACAGAAGTCATTCAGCTCAATGGCCCCGATGTCCATACATTTACTTTTCCACAGACTGAGTTCTTCGCAGTTACAGCCTACCAGAACATCCAGATTACCCAGCTGAAAATAGATTACAATCCTTTTGCTAAAGGATTCAGAGATGATGGGTTGAATAGTCGACCTCAGCGTGACGTGAAACAAAACCGTAATTTAGGATTGGAAGTAGGTGATGTTTTTAGTGTCACTAGCATTTGTGGTCGCCCTGCTGAGGTTGGTGATTTAGATTCACATCAGAGAAGTTTAGATTCTTCATTCAGTGGTCAAAACCCATCAAACATTGAACAGGACAAAGAGTCCATTAAAGCAGAAAGGGACTTCTTGGGTTTCCTGGACAGTGACCTGTCTTCAAGTGGTGTACCAAAGCTAAAACAAGAAGTCTCTGAAAGGTGGGTTAACTTTCTTTTTTTAGCACAAATACTGGTGAGTGGAGTGTTGGAGAACATTAAATAATAGACTGGTCAGTATACAGATTTGCAGCTAAAGGTTGCCTGAGTTGAGATGGCAGAACACTTAGTATTATTAAAAGCTTTTCTTGGCTTAAACAAACATCTTATTAGTCTGGACTTTCTGATGATTCTGAGGAGTGTAAAAGTTCATGTTTTTTCCAGTGTTGCTTTAACTCCCTTTGTAAAGAAGTGTTGAGGGGTTTCTCTTAACCCTGTTGGCATTTTAGAAGACTTATTTTTTCAGAGTTTTAAGCAGAGCACACTGCAGTGATCAAAGCATTGCCTTTAATTTTTAGGGTTGCTTACCACAGTGACATGCTGTCTTTGTAGCTTCAGTTTTCCTTAGCAGATGGGTGAGGGTGTGNAGCCTCCCCAGAGAGTGGAACCTGCTATGTAGTAAGTGTTTGTGTTGCTAAAGCAAGTCTGACAAAACCTGTTATTTTATTGCAGTTTCACTTAGTTTCCAAAATCTAAACAACAGAATAGAGCAGATAGAGTTGAATAGTTAATCTGTGCTAAGAGATGCTAGAAATAATTCAGACCTGAATGAGTTATTTAAAAACAAAACAAAGAAACAAATAAAACAACTAAAAGCTCCAACTAACGTTTCTCACCTGCCACCTTTCTTCATGTCTGTCTTTGAAGACTAGACTTAATCTGTCAAAAGTTTGAATGACAAAAACAGCCATATGTAGATCAGTACAGCAAAAAATTATTTAACTGCAGGATTTCAGGGTGATAATGCTGTAATTAGAGGTCAGTTCTTAGAGGAAAAATAAAAGTTGTGCCTATGACGTACAGTTGTTTCAGAGGCTGTGNGTGTACGGGTATTTAGGTTGGGTAAGTGCAGGGATTGCTACAAGCCACTATTTTGCCAATAACTGCTTGTGTGAATTCTTTTGTTCCATGAAGTAGTAAGGAGGTAGCCTGCCTCGTGCTAGTCAGTTGCCTCATCTTTGCTGTGAGGTAAGAGAACCTGCATTAGGGAAGTACTTCAGAGTAACTGCTGCACTGTTCAGACCTTAATTTACTCTGTGGTAATTTTATGTCTACATACTTATCCAGTATTGACTTTTTGAACCATTCTATTTCTATCATAAAACAGTAGTAAAGTTGTGTGTATATATATATAAATATATAAATTTTTNCGTACAGTTGTTTCAGAGGCTGTATTACTGTACTACTTCAGTATACTTCAGATAGAAGAGATTTGCTCAGTTGTTTTTTTTTTTTTTCCCCTGGAGAAGGCATCTCCTTACCTTTTGAGAAACTGAAAAAACTTCAAAGTTCTCCAGTCTTTGAGGCTTTATTGAGTTCAGTTTTAATAATTCTTGTGAATACTAGAGTTCTTTGGGGATCAAGAATGCTCATACCTTTATTTTGCCGTATTCTGCAGTGTCGGTGTATTAGGAATAAGGTCTTCTAGACATCTTATAGTCTCAAAAACTGTTGTCAATTATAGAGAAACCAATCTTGAAGACTGAAAGTTCACTGGTTTCAGAGAGGATGGACTTATTTCCTAAGCATGCAGCAGGCAGGAGTGTTTAGCTAACTTCCCATATTGGAAGTAAACCAGTAAAACATGAAAGTAAGTACTGAAAGGTTTATTTTGTCTTCAGTGTGATATGCTTTTTCTTCTTGGGGTCAGCTGCACTTGAAAAAGTGGAGATTTTAATAATTTTATTTATCTGAAGAAGGTCATCGAAGCATTTTACTTGGTGAACTGAACAGGACAAGTTGGAGTTTTTTGGTTGTCTTCTTTTCCAAGGAATAAACCCCATCATTTTAAAGACTCAACAACCTTCCTTGATGTATGTAAATTGACAGATGTAATTTTTTTTGGTCCAAAGCATGTCAGATGCCTTCTCTGGTTTCACCTCCAAGACAGTTTCTCTGAAATGTGCTAAAAGCTGTACAGACAGGGAAAGACTGTAGAAGATTTTTCTCTATTCTGGGTTTGGAAGTATCTGTCATTTGGTGAGTAAGTGGTAGAACTATCCTCAAGCATCGTCCAGGGTTTTGTTTTATGTTTTTGTAATGTATGTGGAAAAAGTCAGATTCTGTAGTTGGAAAGAGAAAAATTGATCTCATCCAGGAAATGGCAGAACTGGCTTTTTATGTGCTGGAGTTTTTCAGAGCACTAGTTCTCATTTTTCCTTCAGATCTGTTCCCAATGTTTTCATTTTCATGCCGTGCCGTTGAGTTTCATTTAAAGACATCAGCCTTGCAAGGACAGTGTTGAGTGAGTGGCATTTTTGTTTGAGAGGCTAGACACATTAACACTGAAATATTAATGAAGACTGGACAGTTTTTGTTGTTGCTGTAGGCAAGCTATTACTAGTAATTGATGGGATCTGTTGCTTTTGTACAGGTTAGTGATTTCTGCTGGGTTTAGATTTGAATGAGAGACAGATTTTAGGAACTGCTGCCTTTCAGGTAATGCTCACTAAAAGGAGGGGAGTTTGTACTGATGCGCAATTTCTCTGATATTTTTGATAATGGAATCATGTAAAAGGTTGCTTATACCTGAGAATAATTTTACTCTACTACTCTGTGGAAATAAAGGACTATTTTCTTTATACAAGGTAGTATGGTTTTCTTTCTGTGGCCTGACACTATGTTTAGTTTCATCAGGTGTATTGTAAAGAAATGTTTAATTGGAGTTGTGGACACACAAAGAATTATAGAATTGTTTTGGTTGGAAAAGACCTTTTAAGGTCAAGTTCAACCATTAACCCAGCACTACCAGGTCACTGCCAAACTGTGTCCCTCAGCACCACATCTGTACATCTTTTAAACCCCTCCAGGGGTGGTGGCTCAACCACTTCCCTGGGCAGCCTGTTCCAGTACTTTACAGCCCTTTCTGTGGAAAATTTTTTTCCTAATGCCCAACCTAAACCTCTCCTGGCGCAACTTGAGGCTGCTTCCTCCTGTCATAATGTTTCTTAGAAGAGATCGATCTGCACCTCACTACAATCTCCTTTTGGATAGTTGTGGATGGTGAGAAGGTCTCCCCTGACTCGACTCTTCTCTTCTACAGACTAAACTCCAGTTCCCTCAGCCATTCCACATAAGATTTGTTCTCTAGACCCTTCACCAGCTTTGTTGCCCTTTTTTGGACATGCTCCAGCACCTCAATGTCCTTCTTATGGTGAGGAGCCCAAAACTGAACACAGTATTTGAGGTGAGGCCTCACCAGTGCTGAGCGTAGGGGGGAAATTGCCTCCCTAGTCCTGCTAGCCACACAATGGCTGATACAAGCCAGGATGCTTTTGGCCACCTGGGCACACTGCTGGCTCATGTTCAGTTGGCTGTTGACCAACAGCCCCAGGTCCTGCTGGGCAGCTTTCCAGCCACTCTACCCCAAGCCTGAAAAGTTGCATGGGGTTGTTGTGACCCAGGTGCAGAACCTGGTACTCATATCACTGGCCTTGGCCCATTGATCCTGTCTGTCCAGATGCCTCTGCAGAGCCTTTCTACCCTCAAGTATATCAACACTTCCACACAACATGGTGTTGTCTGTAAACTTAATGACAGTGCACTCACTCCCCTCATCCAGATAGTTGATAAAGACACTAAAGAGAACAGCCCCCAATACTGAGCCCTGAGGAACACCACTTGTGACTGCCCGTCCGTCACCTATATTTAACTCCATTTACTGTGATTGTTTGGGCTTGGCCATCCAGCCAGTGCTTTTTATCCAGGAATCACAGAATGTTAGGAGTTGGAAGGGACCTTGAAAGATCCATTTAGTCCAACTCCCCTGCCAGAGCAAGATTCCCTAGACCAGGTCACACAGAAGGGTGTCCAGACAGGTTTTAAATACCTCCATAGAAGGAGACTCCACAGCCTCTCTGGGCAGTCTGTTCCAGTGCTCTGGCACCTGAACTGGGAGAAAATTTTTTCTGATATTCACATATCTATAGGATTGCTTCTGCCTGGAACCACTCAGATCTGGTGCCATGGAGGGAATCATAAGGAAAGTTTACTTGTTCTGAAACCTTGCAGGCTGATCTACCCTTTCTCCCACCCAAGGTCTTTTAAATTTCCTCCTTTGAAAATACAAGTACTGTGGGATTTTTAATGCTCCAACAGTCCTCCAACAGTCCTCACAATTTGGTTGTCTTGTGTCTAGTCTGACAGTCCACTTTTCTTCCCTCCTTGCTTTTGTAAGGCAAGTGATCATGACATTTAAAACCTCAGCCACAGATTGCTAGATTAATTCCAAAATAAATCAGTTGTGTTTTTTTTCCCCCATAGTATATTTTAAAATGCTCTACCTAAGAGTGATTCCATATATTCCTATACTTTCAATAACTGAGCAGCTAAATGGTTTTCAATTTGGCAAAATGCAAGTGATTTGTCTGCTTTTACTGTTATTGCAAGGGTACCAAATACAATACTTTGGATATAAAGATGTTTGCTTAAATATGAGTGTTGGAAGGAGCTATTTTAAGACACTATTTCACCACTTCTATGTGATCTCAGTTTAAGCCAAGGATTTTAAGAGGATGCTTGCAGGCTGCATCTTCCCATAGAATATAGAGAAGTTTCTGTGGCTGCTTATGTTGCACATAACTTCACAGACTAAGGGCCAAATCCAATTACTTCCCTAAAAAGCAACTTTTTTGTCGTTTGATGAGCTGATAATGGCATGTGAATTTAAAAATCAGAAAAATGCTGCTCAGCACTTTGTGCAAATACTTGATCTTCTCATACAGACCCAGATATGGGTGATTCCTCACTCTTGTCATTATCTGCCTTATAATTGCAATATGCAGAGTAAAATAACATTTGTGCCTAGAAATTTCAGTTTTACAGCAAGGCTTTTTTAATCTTACAAAAGCTTTTTAGTATTTCATTTTATATACTTAATTAGATGAAAGCTAGAAACTCATTGGCCAGAGAAGACAGTAGGCAAACCAGGACTGGTATGCCACACTTCTGCTGCCTGCCATTCCCTCACAAGGCAGGTTTTTGCTTCAAGCTTAATTCTGGTTGCTTAGTGTCCTTTTGAACTGCAGGAGGTTTTCTGCATAGGTTCTTTCCTGTTCTTAGGAATTTTGTATGTAAACATATAAACCTATGTGTTTGCTGTCTGTCCCCTTTTTCAACACTGCAGTCTTTCTTCAGGAGGTGGAGAATATAAGAAGCAATATTCCCTTTATGTGTAATACATTGTTACTGCAGTTTTGTTGTTACATTTGAAATTATGCTAGCATTAACTAACATTAACAAATACTGTTATTTTTAATAGTATTTTGCTAACATCAGGTTAATTTGAATGATTTAACATAATTAAAATTATATACAGTATCATGTATATAAAGGGGAGTATTAGATTGCTGTTTGATACATTTAGTAAATAAGTTCTGAATATTATTTTCTGTGGTTCATTGTGGATATGAGTTTCTGGTTTCATGTCTTAGCTGTTTCTCCTTACAATGAGGAGCCACCTTCTCATGCACTTAACAAAATTGCTGAGTGCAGTTTTTTGACTAACGTGACTGTTCTTCAAAGAAGCCCATCATTGGAGCGTAACTGTCTGCACCCTTAAGTATCTCATATCTCATGCATGGTTAAGTTAATATTCAGTGGAAGATGAAGCATAATTCAATAGGATATTGACATTCTGTATGCATTGTGAATTGTCTGTATGTGGTGGCTTCAGGATGAATTCAATAAATTTTTCACTAAGTCAAGTAAACTGTAGTGCATTAAGCACTCAACTTCTTACTTGCAAGCACAATGGCGTTAGTACAGTGACTTAATGAGATACACAGCAAACTAAGGCCACTTCTGAGCATTTAAAACATAGTAGTTTAGCATGAGTTAATGCAGAGTCTCAAACAGGAAAAAGTTCTAATGTCACCCTGCTGTTACTAGGGAAGGAAATAGTGCTGCTGCCTTCAGATAAGAAGTTGGATTCGTTTTAATGATGGCAACTTTTAAATTTTCCTTGAACACTTTTAAAACTGTAAGCTTGTAAATTGCAGCTTATTTAGCAGACTCAGGTCTTAGAGCATTTTGGAAGGTATTTGCAATATATAACCAAGGATTCTGGGAGATGATGGGCTTCCAGTAAAGGAAGAGATTTGATAAAGATCTTATGTTTTGTTTTTTGTCCCATCCCAGCCCTGTTGCTAGCAGTTATGAAAGCAGCTCCCGTGTGGCATCCCCACTGGACCCAAATGGACACTTTAACGTAGTTGTTAAGGAGGAACCAGTAGATGACTATGACTATGACTCAAATATTTGTACACAAGGAGTAAGTGTGAAACAGGAAGACACAGATGAAGAAACTGATGAATATTCCAACACAGAGGATGATGATCCAGTCCTACAAAAACAGTTGGTCAGACAGAGTGAAACGGATGGAAATGATGAAGAGTTCAGGTGTAGGAAGCGTCTGCTAACCAGTCCTTCGGGTGTTGCCAAAGCAAAAATGCTAAAACTGGATAGTGGAAAGATGCCTGTGGTCTATTTGGAACCTTGTACAGTCACAAAGAGCACAGTGAAGATATCTGAGCTCCCGCAGACCATGCTGTCCTCTGGCAAGAAGGATAAATCTCCTTCAGGTGCAACACTGGATTCTTTGCCTGTGTATTTTGAAAATCACAAAGACTCTTGCTCAGGCACAGCCACTGTAAGTGAGGAGTTAGTTATGAAAAAACAATCTTCTGGGAATAAAATGTCACAGAAATACTCTTCAGTCAGAGTCACTCAGTGGACTTTATCTAAATCACCTAATTTTAATCTCAGGGGCTCAGTAAGTTGTCACTTTTCAACTAAAGAGATCTCTGGAAGAAAAAGACCTGGTATAGTGAAGAGTTCTGTGTCCTCAAAAGGCTCTGGTAGCAATCAAAACACTCTATCCTCAGTTACAACTAAAAGAGGAAGGCCACGCAAACTAAAAATTTCCAAGGCTGGTCGACCACCTAAAGGTATGGGGAAAAATGTAATAGCGAGCAAGAACACCTCTTTGGGGCCTGGGAGTATCCTTCCAGATGTTAAGCCAGACCTTGAAGATGTTGATGGAGTCCTCTTTGTGTCCTTTGCATCAAAGGTAAAACTGAACTGTTTTGCTTAACATTCAGAAGCTTTTATAACGTCTCATTCTTAAGCCCTTTGTACTTCTAAGCTGAAGGTATATTTTCTTTTAAGCTGAGTTTTGAGATTTCTGGCCTCTTTCCAAATCTGGTCTTGTCTTGTCTTTGTTAATCTTTACATTTTCTTATTTCTTAGCAACTTGGGGGGAAAAAAGAATGTGTAAAAGAATGCATAGTGGTTTATGAAATTTTGGTGTGAAAAATTATGAAATTTTAATTTTTTGGTGGTAATATGACGTAACCTTGTTTGCATTTAAGTCAGTATTTTAAGATGTCTTATACTTAAGGCTCTTTGTGTGTAGGAAGCTCTTGATGTTCACACTGTTGATAGAGCTGGAGAAGAGTCACAGAATCTTCAGGCTCCTTTGGCTTCAAATGATCCAGGTACGTTTTTATATGTTTAAGTGTCTATTCCCTGTAATAAAGGAATTTGTAAAGGCACACTGGAAAATTAATAATTTAAGTCAATTTTTTTGCATGCTAAATGTTTTTCATATGTTGTATCCTTTCTATTTTTCTTGACTAGATTGTCAGGCAAGAATACAAGTACTGGAAAAGGAATTGATGGAAGAGCTGAAGACCTTGAGGCATAAGCAAGTAATACATCCTAGCCTTCAGGAAGGTGAGTGGGCAGTGTACCTGTTGTTGCACCTGGTTGTACATTAAACATACTGAGCTGGTAATTTTGTACTGGATATCATACTGTGCATGCCCAATGTATCTAGGGTCTGATTTTGGTTATTGTTGTCAAATGCAGGAAATTGTACAGGTATGTATGTACAAATGTAAGAGTACAAAAGGAAATTTGCGTGAAACTGTCAGTTGCCTGCTTGCTGTCTGTGGCAATGGGAGAGACTGTGGCATCTGACCCAGGTTTTTTTCTTAGAGGCTTTAAAAGTAGTTTCTACTGGCCAATAAAGATGGTATTGTTTTCACACATTCCTGTTGCAAACTAGAAGAGGTGGAAGAGGCAAAAGATGAGTTCTGAATCTCTTGATAGCAGAGCAAAAAGCTGCGTGTCAGTATATGCTTCCTGCAGAAGATGCTAAGCCTTCAGACTTCAGGCAAAGTTTGGTTTATAGTAAGGTAATACTTCTAGAGGGCAGGTGCTTGTAGAGAGCAAGCTTGTGATCTTTTATTTCTATACAGTATCATCCATATGACCCTGACAATCACAGGACATTAGGGGTTGGAAGGGACCTCGAAAGATCATCTAGTCCAACCCCCCTGCCACAGCAGGATTCCCTACGGTAGGAACACAGCAGAATGTAAATGCTCTCTTCACTGATGATGATGAAAGGCTTCAGCTATAGTAGTCCTGAGAGTGCAGATGATTAAGAAATTGATCTGAATGGAAGTGTCATACCCTCATGCTCTCAAGGTTCCGGCCCTGCATTTTACAAACATATAACTGTAATGCTGTAGGGATTGAGACTCCAAATAGTGATCTTAACTTATTTTGCATCTTCACAGAGCTTCTACTGTGAAGAACACTGGATTATCTTGAATGTTTTCTGTGCAGAGTATGACAACTATACTGTCACTTTTTGCAACCAGTTAAAGAAATGCCTTTGCATCTTGCTGGCGTTGGGCTGACAATCCCGTTTTACACCTTTGTGAAGTAGTCATAAGAAGGGTAGTAGAGAGCTCTTACAGCTCTGTCCTGGATGTGGTGGGAATGAAACAAGGTAACACATATCCAGCCAGTTGCACCTTTGTAATATAGCATAGTAATGACAGTTGTATAGTGCATGTCTAAATGTAGTTTTCCCCTGCCTTGATTCCATAAATAGACAACTGTGTTTTCTCTTGACCTCAGTGGCCGACTTGTTCTCATAAGGCCTGTGTGTGTTTTACCACTGTTTCAAAAATGGTGGTAAAATCCCTTTTGTGGTCAGCTGCTGGCAGTGCTAGATAACAGAACTTGACAAATGTTGCAGCACTATTAAAGCTTTTTAGGATTATATTGTGTTTACCAAGAAAAGTATAATAGAACTATGATATGTTGGCATCCATGTGGTATGTTTGTAACCATAACACTAGCAAGGGCTGTTTTACTCATGAGGTGATCCTGCAACTAGGAACATGTCAAACCTACATGCTTTTCCTCCAGCTTCTAAATGAGTGGTGGTGAAGTGTGTTGTGTGGTGGTGTTCTGAAGGATGTTGAGCTACAAAATGGACAAAAAGAGTCAAGCATGAGACAAAGAGAGACCTGAAGAATTTTTGCTTTCTTGAATACTTGTGAGCATCATTTCCAGTGTTGGATGTTAATCTGTTGATCCTGTTAAATGGTGAAATTGTAATTCAGCAGTGAAGACAATGACCATCACCAGTCTGATTTTAGAGGCGAAGCAATTACATGGAGACTATGAATGCGAAGAGCATTACTGCAGATAGGTACAGGTGTAACGTGATCAGGTTGTGAGGTGAATTACAGGATGTATACTTTTGGTTGTAGCCTTCAGCAGCTGCATGTGAACTTAAATCAATTTTTATTCAGATTACCTTCACGTTCCAAAAAGCTACAGATCTATTTCCTTCCATTGCAGACTTGAGATTATGTAGAAGCAAGATGGTGTTAACGGAGAGAGGGTTTGTTGGTTTTTTTTTCTTCCATCTCTCTGCAGAGTATCATCACTAAGAGATAAGAAGAGGGCTGGAGAGTGCCTCTAGGCCAGACTTAAGGGCTGTATCTTTTTCCAGACATTGTGATTCTAAGTAGCATCTTGGAGCTTAGTGCAGCCCCATTAACCTTCTTGATTCTGATACTTGTTCTCCAAAATTTTCTTGCCCACGGATTATGACTAATACTTCTTTGTCATCTACCAGAGAACAGCCAACAGAGACATGATTCCCTTCTGTCTGGAAAGTGTGAAATGCATGTGTCTAAATGTGCTTTCAGCCATCTTGTAGAAGCTTGCTGGCTTTGTTGTTGTCACTGCAGCTTGGGGAATGGACATAGCAATTAAGATGGTATTTCTTGCATTTGATTTTGGATAGCATAAGTGTATTCTGAGATTCACTGATGATGTGTTGGAGCTGTACCAGAGCCACACACAGTTGCTGCTGATTTGTGAAGTTAAGAAAATGGTGATTGAGGCTTTCTATGTCTTAGAGGCACCAGGACTGTAGAAAGAAGTTGCTTCAGAAAGAACGGAATTGAACTTAAGCATGTTAGAAGGGAGGCTCCTGCTAGAGTATTCCAGTGCTATGGGATGCCTCTTCTATCCAAGCTAGTTTGAATCCCTTATCATATTCCTGAAAATCAAAGGCACTGCTGTCATGCATTGTGTTTCAGATTTAGCAGCTGCATCTGCTGGAGCAAAGAAAGTTCTTAAGATTCTCTATTTGCTACTATATGATTACAGCAACTGAAAATTAGTAATACTCTGGAGGTGATAGAAATAAATAAAAGTGATATTTCACCTGTCATGTATGGTGATGTCTCTAGTGGCATAATACTGTTACCACTTGTTCTCTTTAGGCTGTCTGTGTTCATTCTGTGTTGCACTTGTTGGAGTCTTTCTCTGGGGGTTTTTCTGGGGTTTTTTTGCTTCATGATCCTAAACTGAGAGAATAGATTTTGCGTATGAGTGATGTTCTTATTTTTGTTTGAGTGTTAAACAAAGCTGGGCTTGTTTCTGCAGATGACAGACTAATTCAAATGGAGTGTCAAGAAAAATAAACTCTGCACTCTCTCAATTTTATTTTAAATAGAATTTAAAAAGAAATGGATGGCATCTTGACATATTGCAGTTGACATGTTTTATACAAAATGCTAGATTGACTTGCTTGCTGCTCATTTTCCTATGCAGATTTGAAAATTGCATCTCAGTAGGCTGTCTTTGGTAATGGTATCTGTTTAAACAGCCACGTCTCACATTTGTTCCATATCGATTGTTTTCAGGCTGCCAGTAATCAGGTCACTGTGTTGCCGCTTACAAACAGAAATGTGTACCACCAACATGAGTTCTGCTGTATGTGCAAATACTATTTGGTGTGTCCTGAGCCTTGTCAGGTCACACATTTTCAATCTCAAAGCTTATATGTTTCATATATGAATTTCAGACTTGTTGGCAGCAGGAGCAACATTTGTAGGTATCTGTAGTTAAGAACCAAAACAGATGTTCTCAGCTCCAGGCTGCAAGCTGAATTTGATTGACAACAGTTATTTCTTTAATTCAGTCTAAATACATTTTATGAAAAAGCTGCTAAGTCAAATTTACTTCTGTGTTTTTTTCCCTCAGCATTTCTCTATCAGTATTTGTTGTGTCATGGATAAAGATAGCTTTTGTGACTAAGTAAAGTCTTGCAACTTGTGTATTGTGGCGAAATTGATGAAGGAAGATGTTGTAGGCAGTTAAGTGTGATAGCGTCAACAACATGGATTGTTTAGTTTCTTTACAGCTGTTTCTCACCTTGCTTCAAAAGAAAAGAGAAAAAAGAGAAAAATTTTATTGTGAAGTGCCAAGCCTAGAAAAAAAAATAACCTACTGACAACTGAGATCTGTATCATTTTATGAACTAGTCCTGAGAGCACTGCCTGAATACAGCTGTATTTATATCATAAATATACCTAAACACTCATACCTTTATTACTGTTTGAAACTGAAGTGCAAGTGGTACATGTTGTTGCACAAGAATAGCTTTCAGTAGAGAAGGGCATGTGTAAGTGCAACTGTCAGGACTGATAATTTACATAGTGATACAAAATGTCAAATAGCTGAATTGGGTTCAGGCAGTAGCTCTGGCCTTCAAAGATGTGCATGATGCAAACTTTTCAGAAAACAAACAAACTTTTATAGTGAGAACTATTACAGCACTGGAACTTCGGTTAATAAATTGCAGTGGAAACTTCAATAGTAATCAAGAAACCTATGAAAGTAATGCCATTTTTTTTTCTTGATTTCCCATTCTCTAAAATACCCTTTGGTTGATACCTGTTTCAAATCCAGTATAAGTAGCAGTTGCAATCACTAATGTTCTTTTTGAAGTCTCTTAAAGTGGTGGGTGGATGCTAAAAAAGCCTGTATAGTTTATTTTTTTAGTAAATATCTTGCTTTTCCTTTTCCTAATGTCTTGCTGCATTGAGACATTTACTGATACTTGCCTCTTGTAGTGGGACTGAAGTTGAATTCTGTGGACCCAACAATGAGCATTGACTTGAAATACCTGGGTGTGCAGCTTCCCCTTTCCTATTCAAATTACTCTTTGTGGAGCTATCCAGGAGCCAATCCCAATTCTCCAGGTGGGTAGAATGTGAATTTGCTGAAATCTCAAGTATTGCCTTTTTATTATCCACGATCATAAGGAGGGATTGATATATTGAAGAGGTTAAAGCAGTATTAAAATGAAAAAAAAATGAGAATGTCCTGGTTTGAGTTAGAACAGGACTAATTCTGTTGGATGATTCTGCTTTTCAGTTAGAGCTCCTCTGAGAAACTGCACTTTCTGAAACTAACAACGTGTTTTTGCAGACACTACCTGATTCTAGCAGTGATAAGACCTAATGTTTAGATTGACTACTAGAGATTGGTATGCAGACCAAGGTCACTGCTAAATGTTGTGTCTCATACTGGGGGTGCAGGGTAAAAGCTGCACCTTCAGGGAGGAGCAGACAGGACAGGTGACCCTAAAGTGACCAACTAAGTGTTCCATTCCGTATATGTCATATTCGATATAAAACCGGTGGTCAGTTTCCCTTTCTGGCTTCTCCCTTCTCCTCCTGCACTTCAATGGCTGGCATCTGAGGAGAACTCTCTCTGTTCTGCCCTTAATCCTGATCCATGAGTTCCTGAATCCAGTACCAGGATCCAGCCCCTGAACCTGCCTTCTGTCTCCTGCTGAGACCTTCTGCCACAGTATCAGCGGTGACGTAGTTACCATCAAGGGGGGGTATGGGTTCAGTATAGGGTTTTGTACATATTTGTATATATTTGATTTATCATTATTATTATCATTAAAGTAGTTTTAGTTATCTTTTCCAGTCCACAAGTTTCTCTCTCTTACCCGCTTTCCATTCCTGGGGGAGAGGGAGGAGAGAAGGGGTAACAGGGAACATCTGTCACTGGGTTGATAGTCTGCCCAGCCTCGACCCTCAACAGAGAAATTCCTCAAATTTTTGTGTGGTTACTGGCCAAGGAGTTCTGAGTAATTCTGCCTTTAGCCTTGCCTTTTTCTGATGGTTGTGATCCAGTAATATTACTTGTCTAGTTTATTTTATACTGGCATATTTTGTCTATTGGAACTGGATTTTCTAAATGTAAATATACCTATTAACTACTCTGATTGCTCAGAAAAAGCCTAAGCAATTGTCATTTGTCCGATATTGCTCACATGCAGAATGGAAAAAGTAATCTTTCACAGACCTGAGTATCAGAACTTTCCAGAAGAAGCTAGAGGCCTCACTTGAGGGCTAAACCTATAACTTCATGATAATTATTTATTACAAAAGTGTTGAGCGATTGTGCTTTCTTAAACTTAATTGATATCCAAATAAGTGCATTTCATGTTATACTGTGACTAGGATTCTAATACTGTTGATGGATGACTGTTCTTAATAGTAAACCAGTTGAACAAAGTATAGGGGTGCTGATCTTTCACCTGCTTAACCTTTTTTCAACTTTAATATTCTGATTACTGTGCCTTTCTTAATCAGCTATTTTTGTGAGCTGGTGAAGAGGCAGACATTATATCTCAGCTTTGTTTACACTGCCAAAGAGGCAGATTCAATTCAGAAGACCTCAGTCAGCTCAGTGTCAGATGCAATTATTTCTAGCCTAGCAATATGTAAAACAGCCACACAGATCCCTGTTAGTGTTTTTGCATTCCAACTTAGCTCCCAGAGCTGATAGATAGTTTGACAGAAATGTCACTGTTTGCCTTTTGTAATTATTCCCTGTGTCTACCCCAAACTGATACTTAGCTGAATTTGATAGAACAGCAAACATTAACAGGTCTTATCAAAGTCATTGTCTCAATTGAGGGCAGAGGCTCAAATTACTTTCCTTGCTGAGAGAGGTGGTAGTATCAGCTCAAAACCTGCCTGTTCCATTTTTGCCTAGTAACTAGCTGATTCACCTGTTTTGAGTTTTGGAATCAGCTGCTTGCACCATTGCTAAGCTGACTAAAACTGAAAATACAGGAGAAGACATCTTTCGTGTGGGATGGCAGATGCATGGGCATACAGCAGAATTCTACAGGAAACTAAGAATACTTAAATATTCTGTTAATTTAAAAAAATAGTTAAAAATCAAGTTTCTTTATTCAGCCTCTTGATTTAAAGTAGAATAAGCAGAGTTTGCTAGGACATTCATAAATTACATCTTGGCTTATAAACCGAGGCTGCCTTTCTTCTTTTCCAGATACTGGATTTCCTTTTGTTTCCAGAACAGGAAAGACAAATGATTTCACAAAAATCAAAGGCTGGCGAGGGAAGCTTCATGGTGCTTCTAGAAATGAAGGTAAAAACAAACAAACAAACAAACAAAAAAGACAAGAAAAAGAAGTCAGTGTACATCTTTCTAACACATAGCCTTTTTCTCGACCTTCCTTAGATCTTGCAATTTGGTAATTGTGTGTCATAATGAAGGATAGATTATTTTACATTGAAACTATTATGAATAAAGAATTTTTGGTAGTGCTTCTGTAGTCAAAATGTGGGTGTATGCAGGAAGAGAGAAACTTATTCTGAGTGAGATAAAAATACATCTATGCTGTTGCATACAGAAGGCTTGAGTGGAGATTTAAGGTCTGATAGTTTTGGGTTTGTTCATCAGTTTTGAGTTCAGTTGGAAATACGGTAATTCCAGAATTCTGTTGCCCCAGGGACCCTAATGAACTAGAGTAAGTTTAATTTATATCTGTATTTTTTAACTCCAGTTAGATAGTCCTTACATACATGATTACTTTGCCCTGCCTTAGTGACAAATTGGGTGCATTTTTACTTTATATTTAGATTAAGTATTTATATTGTACCTTCTACACTTTCCTATAATGTTATGTAGCAGGTATGCTAGATGTTCAGGACAAACAAAGCAGGTTGCATGGAAGCGCTGCCTGTTGAAGGCTTACTGTTTCTGTTAACAAATACACAGGTAACACCTCCACAGAAACAGTTGTTCAGACAGCCAGTTGTGTTTCAGAGTGGTTTGTATTTGGCCTGCCTGTGTTGTACTCTTCTGGAATATGGGGGGTTTTTGAGAGGTATTTACCTCTTCTTTGTTGTTAAAGTATGTTTTCCCAGGAGATAGTTGAAGTGCTCTTTCTTATTTAGGTGGCAGTTCAGAAGGGTCCTTGAAGAATCGGTCAGCCTTCTGTAGTGACAAACTGGATGAGTACTTGGAAAATGAAGGGAAATTGATGGAAACGAGTATGGGATTCTCTTCCAGCACTCCCACTTCTCCTGTGGTGTATCAGCTTCCCACTAAGAGCACTAGCTACGTGCGAACACTTGACAGTGTTTTAAAGAAGCAGTCCACCATAATTCCATCAACATCTTACACATTCAAGCCTGTTTCTGTATCATCTACCTCTAGGAAGACAAAGACTCAAACCAGACAGACATCTACAAGCAGTAGAGCAAAATCATCTTACAGGCCTATCTTGCCATCACCTCATTCTGGAAGGCAGAAACAGAACTCTTCAGCATCAGGGGAAAAGGCTGCTAAGTCTGTCTCAAATAGCAGTTTGACTAACCAAACGGGTAGTTTTGTGGTTCCAACTCTGGATGAAAATGTACTTCCAAAACAGATTAGTTTGCGTCAAGCACCACAACAGCAGCAAGGAGCTCGTCCACCAGGTCTATCTAAATCTCAAGTGAAGCTAATGGACTTGGAAGACTGTGCTCTCTGGGATGGCAAACCACGGACCTATATTACAGAAGAACGAGCAGACATCTCTCTGGCAACCCTGCTTACGGCTCAGGTAGATCTGTAATAGTTTCTTTCCTTTCTGTACTGTTGCTTTTCCTAATCTGTCCACTTGCTCATGTTGCACATAGATGCAGAAACTAGGACTGAAGCCACTAAGGTGTGTGGCAAAGCATGATGTTCCTTTGTCATGTAGCCTTAGGAGTGGAAGTTGAGATGTTCTGGCTTGGCAGTATGTGGAAAAAAAACTAATGGCAGTAGTATTATGTTGATGTGAATCATTAATAACTTGAGTTACCTCAAATTTTCACCATTACAAAGTCTGGTTAATACAAGCATTATTCAGTAACTGCATTTCCTTGCTATTTGTCACCTTTTTCAGTTAAACTATCTGCAGAATTCCTTGTCATGTAACTTGGTTTTCACATGATAACCTCTTTTGCTTTCTTCACATCTTTATTTATTCCCAAGAGTGTTTAGTTGTCTTACATTGCCTCAGAAGACTTCAAATGCAAACTTTGTTCTTTTTTTTCCAGTATAGATGACAGTTTTTCCTGTGTAAGCCATGTCATTGAAGGGGTTATTCTCAGTGAACTTTGAACAACTATTTTGCTCATGCTTGATTTAATCTTACTAAAATTTGAAGTGTGTACTTCTTTAACACTTCTCTTAGGCTTCCCTCAAAAACAAACCTATCCACAAAATAATAAGACGACAAGCACCTCCTTGCAATAAGGATTTCTGCCGACTGGGTTGCATCTGTGCCAGTCTAGCCCTGGAGAAACGTCAGCCTACCCACTGCCGCAGGCCAGACTGCATGTTTGGTTGTACTTGCTTGAAGAGAAGAGTGCTTCTGGTGAAGGGAGGATCGAAACACAAGAAAATGATGAAAAAGGCTGGGCGTGGAAATCTTCTGGTCTATGGAACACAAGAACAGCAAGAAGATGAAAATGTGGAAGAAAAGGGCGATGGGGAGGAAGAAGAGCTGAAGCAGAAAGATAAGAAGAGGAGGAGAAGGGTGGAATACAGTGAGTATTGCTGGGCAAAAGTGATTACTTACAGCTTTGCAGAAACCACCTCTCTTGGTGGGCATTTTTAATAGCATGTAGTAGTGATGCCATTTCTAAATCCAGAAATTGGGAGTGAATTCTAAGAGATGTCTGCCACATCTGCTTGCGTATAGCTGACTAGCAGGAAACAACACCTCTTCCCATTTTTTATTTCCATTTTAATTATATGATGAGCTTTTGGGGCACTACTTAGTAGTTTCGTGTGTCAAATAGCTGGAGTTTCTTTTTGATGATTCAAACTCTTACTTGACTCTCCAAGTATCCAAGATGAAGGATATGAGATAATTACTGCTATCACTGTTGGTAATCTCCATCATAGGGCTGTTTTCTTTCCCTCTTATCAAGTGAATGTCTAGAGCTGTATTTTCAATTGCTGTATATAGACGGCTGCATAGTTCATCGACTTGAGTGGAAATGCAGTGATTTATGGTAGATCTGGCCTAATATGCTCAGAAAACCAAACCAATAGAAACTGACCATGAATTTATACTTTCAATTTCTTGCTAGTAGTACTTTTAGCAATAGTTTAAAATGAACATAGTGGTGTTAACTGCAGTTTCACTAGAATAAATGAATTCTTCCATGAAGCTGTGGTATAAAATCTGTTCTTTTTGGGAGTGAAGATCACTAAGTCTTCAGTGTTTTTTCTGTTTCTGCTATCACAATACAAGTGTGAAACAATGGGTAGTGTAGAATAATTTTGATTTTTTTCTACTTCTCGTCGACAAATCCCAATCACTTTTGGCTAGAATTTGAGACAAGAAAAACAACCAATAGTATTTTCTGGCTGTGTGAACTAGTTATTGCTGCGTGGCTAGACCTCAGGCTCAAACAAAAAATTGTGTTACTGCTGTGTTAGATGGCGTTTGATTTATAAGTAAATTTTTGTTTTTCCTCTTTTTTCAGCTATCTGTGACTCGGAGCCAGAACAGCCTGTTAGGAATTGTCCATTGTGGGTAAAAGTAGAAGGTGAAATAGATCCAGAGCCGATTTACATCCCAACACCATCTGTTGTTGAACCAGTTAAATCTGCAGTACCACCCAACCCAGAATTCTTGCCTTCTACTAAGCATAGACTTTCCAGTGGAGTAAAACCAGGCAGAGTGTATATTCCGAAGCCAAATCCAGTGGTAAGAAAGGAAAAGAGATGTATTTGGTTTTCCTTGTATTGAAAATTAAAACAAACACTACCAAAAACTTCTGTGCCTAGGCCATTTTAAATGAAGTTGGAGATGAAAGCCTAAGATTGACTGCCCATCAGTCCATGTTGATAACCTAGGATGAATTGACTGTGTCTGAATCTTTAACTGTGTCCATCTTCTGTTTAGAATTTACTGTAGCAATATGCAGATGATGAAAAGTGATTATGATTCACAAATAGCTTAAAATATGCAGTAATATATGCTATTTTTGGGAAAGTGATTGCTGGTCCTGTAATGTTTGTATAAGTTTTTAGCACTGTAATGGAGCCTATCTAAGTAATTAATTACTTGCAGAAAAACCTGATTAAAACACAGACACATAGTGTTCAGTGTAGTTCCAGGGCCTTTATTCTTTTTGAGGTTTCACTGTCAATATCGGAAGAATGTGCTTTTGCCTCTCTCTTCACATTGGTGTCTAACAAAAGCAACAACAGCAGTTGGGGATGAACAGCAGTAGAGTTGAGTCTAATTATGTCTGAAGAACAAATACAGTGAAGTTGCTACTTAACGTATACCAGATAATGTACAACAGTACATGACACTTAGGACTTGCTTCCCTACTTAGAAGAACATTGAATGAGTTTGGGATTTGGAGGGGCTGGTGGTGGTCTTCCGTTAACACACTCCCTACTCCTACCCCCACCCTAAATACGTAGTAAAGCCAGATGTGGGCTGGGCTAGGTGGTACTAAGAGGGCAGATTCAGCCTTAAGTGATAGACCTTTCTTTCAACATTTACTGTTGAAGTGTTGTTAGAAAGAAAACCTGTTTCATAAATCTAATGTGCATCTAGAATGGAAAGGTTTTCTTCTCTTTTTGGTAGATTCGAGAGGAGGACAAGGATCCTGTCTACTTGTACTTTGAAAGTATGATGACTTGTGCTAGAGTCCGACCATATGAACACAAGAGGGCAGAGAAAAAGCAACAAAAAGACAAAAGTGATTCACAGTGTTCTAGTGTAAAGGTAAGAACTCACACTGTAACTAGCATGTGTGGTAGAACAGGCAGAAATACTGAAAATATTGAAGTATTTTTTTCCCCAGAAATTCCTAGGCAACATGAGGGGTTGGCTTACATTTGATGATCATAGGGCTGTGGAGCCTAAATCACCTAGCAGTGCTGGTCAACTTACCCGGTTACTGTGATAGAGATTGTCCTGTCCGTGGAAATTCCTGGCTGCCAAGTGCATTGTCATGAAAGGCTTTTAATGTTCATTGTTAAAAGAGCTGTTCTAAAACAAATGTTTATGATTGAAGGTGACAGTATGATGAAATTATTCTGTGGTGGGATTTTCAGTGTGGAAGAAAGATACACAGGATGAATGTTTTTCTTGCCTTTCTTTCATCTTGCAGGAGCACGAACCAGAGCATCAGTCTCTGTTCTAAAACAAATGTTTATGATTGAAGGTGACAGTATGATGAAATTATTCTGTGGTGGGATTTTCAGTGTGGAAGAAAGATACACAGGATGAATGTTTTTCTTGCCTTTCTTTCATCTTGCAGGAGCACGAACCAGAGCATCAGTCTCTGTTCTAAAACAAATGTTTATGATTGAAGGTGACAGTATGATGAAATTATTCTGTGGTGGGATTTTCAGTGTGGAAGAAAGATACACAGGATGAATGTTTTTCTTGCCTTTCTTTCATCTTGCAGGAGCACGAACCAGAGCATCAGTCTCCTGACAAAGCAACCTGTGAGGTAGACAGAGACTCTGAGAAATCAAAAGGTAAGAGCTGAATCCTGAGTATAATTGAACCTCTTGGTAGTTCCCTATTTCTGTGTGGTATTTGTGTTGGCTTTGGTTTTGTTTTTAAAAGAAGTTGCAGCTGTTGATGAAACAAAAGTCCATTTGCTGGAAAGGTTATTAGAGTTGTCAATAAAAATCATCTCATGTGTTTACAGTTTCCTGTTTTCTTAAGCAGATGTGTGTGTGTGTGTGTGAGATGTTGGAGGTGCAGCAGACTAAATATCCAGTACTTGCAGGATACAGTGGCCAGTATTACAGTAGCTTGTTTAGCAATAAAAGATAGCACAGCAGACTTGTCTTCAAGAGAGATAGCTAGATATTTGGGAAGGAATGGATATCACTGGTTTTGGTTTGCCTGGTTTTTTGGATTTTTCCCTTCTTTTTTCCTTACTATTACTTTGTAATTACTGAAGACTTGATAAATATCCAAGTGGTGCTGTGAGGATGAGATACTAAAGTTGTTCACTTAGAACCATATGGGACAAGGAAGTGCTTATACTTTCTTTGGAATTGTTTGATGTTGAATTCTTTTAGTTCAGGTTGAAAGGTTGAATTGAAATTTTGCTACATTACATTTACTGGCTTTGAGTTTCTAGTTCATAAAGAAGTAGGCTAGACGTCTGTGTTCTCCTTCAGCCTGAAGTGGCCCAAATGATAGATGTGCACTAGAGGCATTGTGTCATGCACTAATGAAATACAAGTGCCTTTTTGAGCTGGATTTTTTTCACTGTTTAATATATACAGTAGCACACTCTACCTTTAAGGATGGGAATGGAAAAATATTACAACTAGTTGAAAATACTGGTGAATTGGTAGGTGGAATTCAAATAAATGGCCAGGACACAGGGCTCAACATCCTTACAGTTTTTCAAAAAGTGACATTGGATCTCTAATGACAACAAAAGGTCATGCTTCTGATACACATCTTCTGGAAAAGACAGTTCTGCTAGCTGCATGTTTGCCCCCCATGCCATTAAAGAACACTGGTCTTTTTCTGACTCCAAGAGAAAAGTGCCATCTCTTGAATAACCAGTAATGCTTTCTACTGCACGTTGGTATTACTTGGAGATCTTTCATCCATGTACTGAAACAACCCAGCTTTGTTTAGCTTGTGATGCAATGGGATGCAACTAAGAGATGGTACGGCTGCAGGGAATGAACTGTGAGAAATAGTTACCTTAGTTTTGCAGTGATTTTTTTGCTTGCTTGTGAAGCTCTGCAAGGGGAAGCGATGCTTTGAGCAGTTCTTTTATTTCTTGTTGCCCTGCAGCTGAGATACGGGTGGAGGTGTGGGCAGAATAAAACTGTTTGAATATCCAGGTGATTAAAATGCCATAGTATTGCAGAAACCTATTTCAATTCTTTCTCAGAGAAAAGCTGGTGGTCTTCCCGTAGTGAGGGGGACTCTTCCTCCACCTCCCATGTTCATCACACCACTCCAGGTGGACCAACCAAACTTATCGAGATTATCTCTGACTGCAACTTGGAGGAAGATCACAATAAGATCTTGACCATGTTATCCCAACATATCAACAGTAATGCGCCACAGTGCCTCAAAGTGGGTAGCTTCATTATTGAATTGGCTTCGGATCACAAGGCTCAGGATGAGAACCACCCTCCTGCCTATTCCTCCAGAGTGAAAATTTCAGTGCCGTCCTACCAGGACAAGGACGAGAAGCCTGAGATACCTGACTTGGAGACTCCTGATAGCGGAGTGCCGTCACGCAAAACCCCAGAAAGTCTAAAGTTCTCGCGGGCTGACAGGTTGGACAGTCTGCAGGACAAGTTGCATGGGGGCAAAGGTTTGCCTTTTTATGCAGGGGTTTCTCCTGCGGGAAAGCTGGTCGTGGACAAGCGCAAAGCTAATATGAGCCACTCAGGCTTGATTCAGGTGGGTCCCTCTGCCTTTACTGTGGAGATTAGATTCCGTTTCATCCAGTATCCCAGAACTCTTTGAAGGGAAGAACATTCTTTGCCTAGCCTTGTCTGTCCAGACAAGGATTTTTAGTATTTGATGGCATTCCTGCCTCTCCATAAGCTTGCCCCTTTCAAGATTGACTCAGTAACAGGAATTCTGATTAGAAGTGTGAAATCTGATGCTTTGGCTTGTCCTTTTGGCCATTTGGGCCTTAGTGGCCCAAGTACAGAATCTCTTTTAACATCTTTTTGGTGCTTTGGAAAACTCCCTGCAGATGCATTTGACAGATAATACTTCTAAATGAATGGATGTTAGAGGCCACAAAAATAATACTTTCTGAGGAAGTGTGCACTGGGACAGAACTTTAAAATGAAACTGTAAACATTAAATTGCTTTTTGCTACAGCTTACTGTTAATCTTCATTAATAGCCTGTGTCCTTTTTGCAGAACATATGTTTGTCAAGAGACTTAATAGTGCTAAGTGCAAAGTGAGTCGTTTCCCTGCAGTCTCACACTGCCACCTTATAATTACAAATTGATAGTGGGAACTACTGTAGGGCTAGGATGAAGATCTTTTTTTGATCAAAGGTATTTGTGGTTATAGTAATACCACTATCAGGAAAGGCATAAGAGTTAGAAAATGAGAGTAAAATTTCTTGACACTTTGCAGATACGGCACCCTCAGAAAGAAAAGCTAGTGGAGAGGAAAAATGTAGGGGGAGATTTCTTATTTTTAATAAAAGTTGATCAATAAAAAGACGAGTCAAGACCTTATTTAGTAGTGTGTTAAATATGTTTGGCTTGTAGAAGGTATTGTCGAACAACCTGAAAGCAAGATACAACACTACCAAAACTTCCTATTAACCACTAGGAATAAAGCCTGACATTCAGAAAGATGTTCTGTTTTTTCTCTCCCATGCAGTCAGTTACCATTATGACTCTGAGTTTGAGGTAAGCCAACTCAGCATAGCTTAATGGCAGTGCCAAATGACAGTAAGAATAAGAAAAAAGCTGCTGAAGCTTTTACAAGCTCTTTAGAGTTTTGTCCCAATGCATATGACATAAGTATTCTTTCTTTTGTGATGCTAGGTGTTATTTAGGTTTGAGAATTTTATCCAAAACTGTCCTCAAGTTTGGGGATGCATTTTTATTCAGGACTGTAGCATAAATAAGTGACAGGAAAAACAAGTACTAGTTTCACTCTAATTTCACTGACTTCATATGCTCCTTTTGGACTCTGTGGTTATGTGAGAGTCTTATGTAGCATCTAAAATCTGTATTATATAATAGAGTTGTTTGAAGTTCTTCTGGACAGTAAGAAAATTAGGAATTCCCATTCTGAATTGCAATGTTTTTTTGAAAAGGACACTTAGAAGTCCCCTGGAATGAAACACCTCTCCAGAGGTGGTGAATTAGCATTCTTTTCACAAAATTTCCCTTTTCCACTTTTTTCAGGTTAATGATAAAAGCTATCCTCAGGCCAAACTGCTTTTGGGACAGATGGGGGCATTGCATCCTGCCAATCGGCTAGCAGCTTATATCACAGGCAGGCTGCAACCCACAGTACTTGATATCTCAACCCTCAGTACTGTGATCACCAAGGTAGCATCCAATGGTAACGCAGCTGCTTCTGGGACACCATCAGTCCAGGTGCCCACAACATCAACTCCCAAAACTACATCTTCCACCAGCACTACTTCAACCCCCACTGTGACGACTCTGAAAACCCATGTCCCAGCACAGAGACAGATAGGTAGGTTGGAACTTATTACTGTGTTTTAAATTTCGTGAAGCTAAAGTAAAAAGTGAGTGTACAGCATTGCTGTTGATTTCCGTGCGACAGTGCATGCTGCCTTCGGCTGCATTGCCTAGCTAAACTGCCTCTGCAGTAAGTAACCTCTTCAAAGCAGAAAGTTTTCCTTTGACTTCACAATAAGATTACAGGTGTTGACTGTTAGTTATTTTATTAATGCTACTAGAGCATATTTTCAAGAGACAAGGAAGAGTGGATGGAGACACACTGAATTTAAACTTGGATTTTTGTTTCGAGAGTTTCCTTACTGTGATTTTGAATTACTTCTCAACAAACATGGGTTTAACTTCAAATGAGTAAAGGATCACTCTAACCTGTGGTTTTTCACTGTTAATTTTTCTGATGATGTTGCACTTATAATTGGAATTCTTATGATCACCAGAGATGCGTGAAGCAGCAGTGGAAGACAAGATGGTCCAAATATTAATTAGTGAAACAACAGGTGTGCAGCCAATAACCACACCAGCCTCTAACCTCATTGGATTTCACAAGCTAAGCAGGGCTGGATTTAGTCAGCACTTTGAGTTAGAAAAAAAAAACCCAGTATTGGAAGAAGCATATAGTACTTGTGCCTGAGTTGGTACTGAAATGGTTACTCTGGCATGGCAGAGACGAAGTTGCCTTTAACTATTACATTTTGCATGACTTCAGGAAAAAAACCCAACAAACTAGTGCCCATCCACATATTCCCACACATTAATTAAAGATCTGCAAGAGAAAAGGATGTTACCTGTGTCCTGGCAAAACTTTAATTTCTGATTATTGTGTTTCTTTCTGCCTGAATTTTCATTGCCATGTAGATGAGCGTATTGTTTTTCTTGTCCTGTAGTAAAACTCTTGTTTTGTGTGTTTATGCAATATTGAAGAGCTGGCTGCATTTCATTGATGGTTGAAGTTGTTGCATATATGGCTTAAGTGTTCTGGCATATTCTGGATTAAAAATGAGATATGCATAAATAGCTGCAATACTTTAGTTGGGCTTGCTCCATCATCTCTATACTATTGTACTCATCTGTATGCATCTGGAGTGATGTAGGTGCAGTATTCTGATCTCTCGGAGAGTAAAGGAAGAGGGAAAGGATTTTCTCAATAGTGATTACTTCCCATTGGTTAAATTTGTCCCATCTAGTCCTGAGTTACATGAGTGTCACCGCAGTGAGAAGAGAACATGGGAAAAACCATCTCCCTCCCGTCCCTTTTCCCTGTGGCTGTGTAAGATGTGGATGTAGTAGAATGGGGATGAAAAGCAAGAACAGTGAAAAGAGGAAGATCACCCAAGCTGTTACAGGAAGAATTCAAGGTTTAGAAAATAGTTTGAACATGTTACTTCACTTAAGTGTTTTGTTTTCCTGTACTGTAGTTAGGATTGTCTGTTCATAGTTTCACAATACAGAACAGCTTCTCAAGACCCATTTCTGTTGTGTGGCCAGGAGGAAATGCAGCAAAAAGCTACAGAAGTGGAATAAAGCAGTTGAATTTCTAACATGTGAGGCATGTTCAGGACTGTCATAAAGGTTTCAATTTAATTACAAGGTACAAAAGTAAGTGGAGGCTCAGATTCATGCTGAAATTAAAATTGTAGCTCCTCATGAAAGGCAGAGGGGAAATTTATGACAATTTTGACCTGCAAGTTTTTCCTTGCAGCTGCGCGACCCTCACCTGGTGGCATGTTCGCACAGTTTGTGATGAACTGTGGAGCTCTACGGCAGATTCCTCTCATGAGTACGCGCCTGCCTCTGTCAGAGCCACAAAGTTTCACTGTCAAGCCTCTAATGAGCACATCCCTGCCTCTGTCTGAGCCGCAGAAGTTAAGTATCAAGCCCTCACCGGTAACGGTTGTCGCTCCTGTGGTTCCCTCAAAGACAGCTCCAGCTCAATGCATAGTCTCTCCTGGGGTCACTACAGCCATCACCACTCAATGCACAGTCTCTCCTGAGGTCACTACAGCTACCACTGCTCGGTGCACAGTGTCTACTGGGGTCACTACAGCCACAACCACATCTCCAGTTACTGTGGAAGGTACCAGTGTGGCGGCATCCACCGGGATCACTCCTAGCCAAACAACAGCTAATGAACTTGCCTCTTCTCCTGCAGTTACAGTCACAGCAGCTTCTGCAACACCTGGACTCAACACCTGCACTACTGTCTCATCCACCATTCCTACTCCTACTGTTGTGAACATAACAACAGGGATTGTTGAACCAGTAGCATCATTCCCTAAAACTGTAGTAACACCACCAACTGTTACTAGTCCTGTTGTCATGACATCCACTTCTACAGCTGTACTAACAACAGCTGTGACATCTACAACAGCTACATCTGTGGTGACCACACCAACCTCCTCCCCTGGCTCTACTCCAGTTACACTGTCAGGAGTTAGTTCAAGTTCTTCACAGAATCCAAAAAGAGGTAAGGCTTGGGAGTTTTTGGTTATTACTGCGAACACTTCCTGTTTTTATTAACCCTCCTTCATAGCTGGACAGGCTGCAACTGTAGAACCCAATTTAAATACAGATTCACTTGCCTCACCCTTGTTTCCAAAACAGGGTAAGAAATCTAATCTCTAAATTGCATGTGTTATTCCAGCCTGAGCCAGTGGAGGAGTAAAACAATGTAGCTGTCTGATCAGTGACTGCTATGAAATAAGCTGGAAGTCTCACATCCTTTCTTGGCTTGTAGCAATGTATATCACAATTATGGCTGCTAGAATTTCATGGTTTGCATACAGTCCAGCAAGTAGGTATAGAATTACTCTCTTGTCATTAATGTGGAAGTCTTCTGAGTCATGGATGAGAAATGGCAATGGGACTGCATGAAAAAGACTGTTCTGACTCTTCTGGTTGGTCCAGTGTGCATTCTATGAATAAAATGGGAAGAAATGCTTTCAAACAAATTTGAAAAAACAATTGTTTCTAATATACTTATGCTTGTTTTCAGTAAGGATAATGCCTGAGGATTTGCTTAAGCTGATTTTTACAGCAACCTTTTGAATGTTTCAGACAATGCGACTCCACACCCTGCAAGTAAGACTCCCCAGGTGTCTCCTGGAACAGAGAAGCGTTTAGGACCTCGATTGTTGCTGATTCCAGTGCATCAGACATCTCCTGCTTTGCGACTGCTAAACAACACACAGAATGCTCAGAAGCAGAGGATGATTCTTCAGCCTCTCAGAAGCCCTGGTGCTGTGAACCTATTCAGACATCCTAATGGGCAGATAATTCAACTTGTCCCTCTGCAGCCGGTTCGAGCTGCAGGTGCCCAGACCAATGTGCAGCCAATGATGCTCCGCAATCCAGGTACAAATTCCAGTGTTTCTTTCTTGACTGACCGATGTGTTACTCAGAAATTAACAATGTAATAAATGTCCCCATGATGCTCCTTTCCCTGCTGGAAGTAATTGAAGAGTCTTAATTTGGTTGTGTGTGAATAGTTGAAGAACATGGTGTAATTATTCAGATGTAATATGACTTAAACACCATGTGTCTAAAATACAGAAAGTGCAGTTAATAGCTAAATCACCAAAATTTAGAAGTTTTGTGCAGCAAGTAAAGGTCCTGTGTGTATGGTAATGGGGCCATGACCATCGTACTGTCATAACTTAAAAGAAATTCTGTTGATATGGCAATTCACAAATAATTTTTGTTAGAGATTATCTTAAAAAGAGTGAGCTGTTGCCTGTGTATCATTGGATGTGCTTCTCTGATTTTGTTTGTTTGGCAGATTTGTTAGTGCTTTTACAGCAGATGCTGAGATAAAATGTTACACTACAGTACAAAATCGCTGGGTTTTTTCCTCCTTGGAGTGGAGTTTGATTTTCAGCTGTTTCTCTAGTGCATAGTTGTAGACAGGGTTAGAAGAATTAAAAATTGCAGGTATCTGATATGAAATAGATAGAATGCTTGTTGAGCATACTGTTGGACATATTTGTAAATAAAACCTGTTTATAAACAAAATATAATTTAAATGCTTGTTTACTTTGCAGTAGGATCTTTCTCCTGTTCTGCCTTTATAAAGAAGCATCTTGAGTAAAGGAAGGCAGGGTGGTGTGGAAAAGAGAGAGAGGCAAGAGCAAGCACGGTAGATAACTGAAAATAACCCTCTGCCTTAGTTGAGGTTTGAGCATGAGATGTAGTAAAGAATCGGTCAAGAAGTTCGTTTAATTCCTTTCTGATTGGGACTTTTTTTGTACAAGAGAAACTAGTTGCCAGTGGTGGATTTTTTCCTTCTTGTTTTATGGAGTCCTGAAATGCCACAGAAGAGTTCATTAAGGTGAAAATGATAGTGGTATGATAGTGTCATCTTGTCATAGTTTCATAGTTGTTCTCGGTGGAAGTCTGTTTCTGGGGAGGGGGAAGGGATTTTGAAATATTTTTTTCTTGTTGCTTTGGTTTTGTTTTGTTTAGAAAGTCCTCATTTTCCTGTTCTCTAATAAATGGGAAAATAAAATGCAGAGGACTTCAACTAAATGCAATGCCATTTTTAGTTAAAAATGAATACTAGAACTTACCCCTGAATCTTTTAGACTTACAGAAGTCACCTCGTGTATTTTACTGGGGTCTTCCATATTCAGCAGTTTTCTGTGTCTTTGTGCAGTACCAGCTCTTTCACTGAGAACATGTGGTCAAATACCTGATAACATTGTGATCTTTGAGAATGCTGGCAAGTACAGCATCAAATACAAAAACTAAAATGAAAAGAAGTTGTGTTTGAGGAAATACTAGTTGATGTTTTGTTTTCCTCACAGGATCTGTTGTAGGAATCCGATTGCCTGCACCTTCTAAGCCTCCTGAGTCACCTGTGCCTCCCACTACCTCTGTGTCTTCCACTACTCCTGCCACAAATCCATCTGTACAAGCTACAGGACCCAAGTTATCCCCTACGTCTAGCACAGCCACTCAAGCATCTCCTCTTCTTCCTTCCATGACAAGTTTTACGTCGCAGGCAGGTGCTCTGACTCTGAGGATCTCTCCTCCTGCCGCTAGCAGCGTAACAAATCAAACAACCTCTGAGTCTAAGGTAACCTGCAGCTCAGGTGGTCTACCAGCTACTACTGCTAATCTCATACCTTTGCAGTCCGGTAGTTTTGCTTTACTTCAGCTCCCAGGGCAGAAGACTGTGCCAAATTCCATTCTTAACCATTTTGCATCTCTTCAGATGAATAAAAATTTCAGGAAAATACGTAAGAAAGAGGACTCCAGTGCTCCTCAGCAGGAGAATGGGAATGCTTCACGCTCAGATGACGGTGAAGTTACAGAGTCCGAGGTCACAGTGTCGGATAGGAAACAAGAAGATGATGAGTTGTCAGTTAACCAATCAGGTAGTGCTGAGGAGTCAGCATCTGGCACAACCACACCTGATAGAAATTCCATTACATTAGAAATGGTGGAGGACTCAAAGGTGCCAGAGAGTTCTTGTGATGATAGCTCTTCTTCTCAGCGTGATATTTCTGCAGATGTTGTATCATCTGACCATTCATACATCAGTGAGAAGCCAAATGATGATGAGGAAGAAGAGACTTCTGAGGCTGTTCCAACTAACTCTGAAGTGGTTTGTGAATCATCAGATCAGTCTCAAGTTGCTCCTCTGGATAATGCACATTCACAGAGTCTCAAAAATCAGGAGATTGCACAGTTGAAGAAACATGGGAAGAAACAAATACATGCTGAACAGGAAAAGAAACCAGTAAAAAAGCACGGAGAGGCACAAGCAGAGATGAAGGAGGATAACAAAGCAAGTTCTAGGCACTCACAGAGTCAGCAAGAACAAAATAGAGAGTTGGAGAAAAAGAAAGAACAGAGGACTGAACTGTCTCAGAACAAACAAGAATGCCAGCATGATGCTGTGCAGCCAGATAGCGAAAAGAAAGAGTGCAAGGGCTCTACAGAGGCAGAAAGCATAAGAGAGAAGTCATGTGAAATCAGTTCTGCAAAAGAGCAGGATAATGCTTCAGGAGAAGAGCATAGGGTGTGTGCCGATGAACACAAAGCAAACATAGCTAGGCAGGAAGACAGTAACAGCAAAGAACAAGATGCTTTTGATTCTCAGGAAGGAATGAAAGCAGGTCATGATATTGTAGCACATGTCAACAGTTCTTGGAGCAAAATATCCAGCATTGTGTTCACTTTAGAAAAAAAAGCTGAGATGGATAACAAAGCTGATACATCTGAGAAAAGTGACTTCCTGGCACCAGAACAGAAGGCACAGGAACCCACCTGTCACAAGAAAGATTACATGCCAACTATTGACATAACTGCTGATGATACAGAAGAGGAGGAGGAGGATGATGATGATGATGACGATGAGGAGGAGGAAGACGATGAAGAGGATGAAAAAACTGATGATTCTGCTGATGAGATGCTGGATGGTGCTTCTGACTTCCCAAGTGAAGAGGAGGTGGATGTTGAAAAAGTGGTAAGCATTTAACTATTTATGAAGGGATTTACTTTTTTAATTGACTAACTCACTTGTCATGACCCCCTGTATTTGAAAGAAACAGTATGATGTTTGTGTTCTGGACTTAACTTACTTCAGAAAGTCTAGATTGGGATTCCATGTAGAAATATCTTCTCTTTCTTCTTAGGTGCATGCTTTTTGATAAGTAGCATTTTAGTGGCCTGTTAAAAATTGTCCATTTTCCAGATAACAGGAATTACATTGAGAAGCTCTAATGCAATTGTTGCATGCCCTCCAGTATTTATTCAAGCTACTTGATTCCTTGTAATATGACTTATGATCCTAAAATGTAGCAGCCAATCTAGTATTTCTGCTATTTTAAGCTGTTTTCTTCTACTTTGCTTTTATAGCCCTTAATTAACATTTCTTTCTGGAAGGAATGTTTGAATCTCTCCTTAAATTCCTCATGAAATCTAGCAATAAATTTTAGGAGAGTGTGAAATCTGTCACTCTGTGTTTGATAGAAAACAGATTGCTCTGGAAGTCCTAGAATAAGACTACAACATTGTCATTAGCATAGTTAAGAATCGTTTAGATCTTAATGCTTACAGAATTTAGATCAAAGTCTGCCCCCGCCCCCCCAAAAAAAGAAACCAATCCCACATGTAAGTCCTTGATGTATTTATGTATCAGTACGTGACTTCAGAAGCAGTGCATAGTTGCTTGAGATTTATGAAGTTGTGGATTTGAGAGTCAGTCACAGAATCACAGAATGTTAGGAGTTGGAAGGGACCTTAGTCCAACCCCGTAGCAGGATTCCCTAGACCACGTCACACAGAAGCGCGTCCAGACGGGTTTTGAATACCTCCAGTGAAGGAGACTCCACAACCTCTCTGGGCAGTCTGTTCCAGTGCTCTGGCACCTGAACTGGGAAGAAATTTTTGCTTGTATTCACATGGAACCTCCTATGCTTCAGCTTACAGCCATTGCCTCTTGTCCTGTCACTGGGCTTCACTGAGAAGAGCCTGACCCCCTCCTCCTGACACTTACCCTTCACATATTTAAAAATATAGATGAGGTTACCCATTAGTCTCCTCTTCTCCAAGCTAAAGAAACCCAGCTCCCTCAGAATTTCCTCATAAGGAAGATGTTCCAGCCCTTTCATCATCTTTGTGGCTCTGTGGTGGACTCTTTCCAGCAGCTCCATATCCTTCTTAAACTGAGGGGCCCAGAACTGGACACAATAGTCCAGATGCAGCCTCACCAGGGTAGAGTAAAGGGGGAGAAGAACCTCTCTTGACCTACTAACCACACCCCTTCTACTACACCCCAGAACCCCATTGGGCTTCCTGGCCACAGCAGCACACTGCTGCCTCATGGTCATCCTTCCATCTACCAAGACCACCAGGTCCCTTTCCTCTTCACTGCTTTCCAACAGCTCAGCCCCCAATCTATACTGATACATGGGGTCGTTCCTTCCCAGGTGCAAAACTTGACACTTGGCCTTATTGAATTTCATTCAATTTCTCCCTGCCCAACTCTCCAGCCTGTCTAAGTCTCGCTGAATGGCAACACAACCCTCCGGTGTGTCAGCCACTCCACCCAGTTTAGTGTCATCAGCAAACTTGCCAACAGAGCGCTCTGTTCCCTCATGCAGGTCATTAATGAACAGATTGAAGAGTACTGGTCCCAGTACTGACCCCTGAGGGACTCCACTAGACACAGGCCTCCAACTAGACTCCATACCATTGAACACAACTCTCTGACTTCTGTCCTTTAACCAGTTCACAATCCACCTCACTACCCAATCAGTCAGACCACACTTGCTCAGTTTAGTTGCAAGGATGCTGTGGGAAGACAGTGTCAAACGCTTTACTGAAATCAAGATACACCACATCCACTGCTCTCCCATCAATTATCTACCCGGTTATGTCCTCATAAAAGGCTATCAGGTTGACCAAACATGACTTCCCCTTGGTAAACCCATGATGACTGCTCCCAATGACCCCCTTATATACTGGGATGTACTCTTTTTATTGGTGGAGGGCTTGCAAGACAGGCTGCACTGATATTGTTTGTCAGACTGGTTAAAGTCAGATCATCAAAGAAATAGGTGGAATTCAGATTGTAAACAGATCATGTAAAGAGTTTCTTTATCTGTTTCATTCAGCTAGTGGAAACATAGAAGTGTAGTGTACATGCATGTGCCCTAATACTTTTGTTTTGTGGAAACACTAGTGCCAGCTGTCTCACTACTGGTTTGTAATATGAGCTGGGTTTAGTTGTTTGGGAAACAACCATTACAAACTGCAGAAAACTCCAGTGAGAGTCAGGACAATTGTTACTTACCTGTAGTAGCTATTACTGTTTCTCTTCTTCATTGTTCTTAGTTTTGCATATTGATGCTCTTCAAATTACCTTCTTACCTTGTTCTAACTTTGTGTAGTTGACTTAGAGACTCTTGAAAACTCCTGTACTCAAAAGGAGGGAAGCCTCTGATACAGTATCTTGGCCGTTTTGCATTTTCTACCCTGAATTGCAACAAGAGGAGCTTAGGAGGGTTGATTGTTGTGAATTTGTTGATACGAATAAAACTTCCTAAGAATATCTATATAAACAAACTAATCAATATCAGGACCTGTTGTCTGAACAAACTCAAGTGCAATGGTATGATAAACTCTTGATCTCCAAGGCACAGTGATTGCACACATCATGCCTACTGAGAATGACTGCTTGGCCTGGGCTAAGGCATAGTCCATGTCTGTGAATCGTTCACTTAAGTGCTTGTTGGCTTAAGCCAAAACCATGCCAGGGGTTGTTCTAGTATTTTAATGCTACAGGTAGAGTCCCATAGTCCCTTTTAACTTACTAGTCTAAACATAGCTTCTGAATCTGGCAAAGTATTACAAATATTGTTAAAGGGTGTTTTTCAATAATTCTTATTCTGAGCAGAACATTAAAAGGATAAGAACTATTTTGAATTATTATAACATTGAAAGTTTAATAAATTATTAAAGTGCAAGTGGCACTTTTGGATGATTGAAGTTCTAACAATCTTGTGCATGTTCTGAGGTTTTGGTATAGACCATGTGTGAAATCTGCAGCCAGATCCAGAAGTGAGGCATTTACTTGGGAAATGCTTGACCAATGTCTAATGTCATCCACCATCTTCTTTCTCAGCACAGTCACTGAGGACCTTCTGTCATGAGGCAGTTTGCTCTTTAGGAACCAGCAACAGAGGGTATAGGCTGCCAGGAACAGAGAAATAAAAGTATGTTATGGTTTGGATTAGAACAGAATTAATTCTGTTCAGTAACTGTATTTTCTAAAAGATATTCCACCACCACATACATAATACCGTTATTAGTTTTCCCCACACACACCTTGCCTGGACTGTCCCTTTAAGGAACCTGAAATTCCTGAATCAAGGACACTGCAAACCATCCCCTAGCGGGGGGAAGCCAGGGGAATGCTGGGTTTCTCTGGGGAACTTTTGGTTTTAACTTGTAGCCACGAGGAAGCCTCTTCTCCTCTCTCTCTGCCTGGATTTGGTTGCTGCTGGAAGCCACCTTTGCTCTCTCTCTGTGTTGGGCTGCCCACGTGAGCTGCTACTTTGTACT
>VWZX01005611.1:0-17278 GCA_013399015.1 Galbula dea
CAAGGTCCCTTCCAACTCCTAATATTCTGTGATATCTAAGACCCATAAGCCCTCAAGTTTCTACATGCCCAGCCCTTCCTCTGCACCACCCTAAAAGGGCTGGTGGCTTGTATATCACTTGCCACCACTAAGGTTTTTTTAGATCTGCTGGTTTCCTGACTCTCCTGTCTCTACAATAGGTGCAGGAAAGTGTTTAGAAATCTGAAAATAACTGAAAGCCTCTGGCAGAGTTCACGCTGAAGGCTTCGGTGCAAACAAAGCTACAGCCCTGACTGCATACTTAACTCCTGCAAGTTCTGCAAGATGAAGTTGGAAGCAGATGAACAGAGAACTTTTTTAAAATGTTACACTGTAGAAGAACTAAAAAAAAAATAATAAATTTTGATGTCACATTTCTTTCAATAGATAGAGTCAAACTAATTAATTCTGCTCACACTGGATTATTTAACATTTTTCTCTGCAAAGATTGCCTTCCAAATAACAGAAATCATGCAATTCAGTTGAAAACTTCTTTTTGTCCCTTAATACTGGTCATTTTTAATTTAAAGCGGAAATCCTGCTGGACTCAGCACAGTTGTATCTTTAGTTTTCTGTGTCTACAGAAACATCCTTGTTATTACGATTGTTAGCAGGCTGCACTTCCTACCACTTAGGTAAAAATGAAATGCACGCCACAGTCCAAAATATTTGTGCAGGTCAATAAACACCTCTTACATTTCATTAGAAGTTTACGGTCAATGTATTTCTGATCCTAAAAAGGATACTGAACAGCTACTTCTGACTATTTGCCTAGTCAAAATAAACAAGGCTGAAGGTCAGTCAAATGCCATTCTGCATTCTGCCTATTCAAACACCACATGTTTCATAACAAAACACAAAGTTAGACATCTGTGATCAATAAAAACTTTGTGTACTTACAGAGTGCATGTTGGAAACCACTGGTTACACTTTTCCTGAAGTATGTCAGACACAGATCAACAAGTTTTATACACTTTGGAATTAATGCTGTAGGACCTCCCATGTAACAACCAGCAAAGAGTACAGGTATGCAAACAAGGAAGCAGCAGAACCAAGGAGTAAGTGTGCTTTACACGTGACATTAGTGGTGGCAGCGTTATAACGTTGAAGACCCTGCAACTGGTCCCATTTGTAAAGCTTCAGAAAAAAAAACAGCAAGAAGGAGATGGACATAAAAAGAATAGGAGAGAAGAAGAAAATTGTTTTACAGTTAGAATCATTACAATGCCAATCTGTTCATCATACCAAAAGCACTGAGAATCACTCAGTGGGAAGGAAATGCCAGCTTCAGAAAGGTTTTTAATCTAGCAGGAGAGAGGAAAAGCACTAGATGGAACCTAAAGCCCAATTAATTACAGTAAAAAGACGTATTTATACCTCTGCGGATGATTAATCACTGGAACAAGCACAAACAGAAGGATGGGGTTTCTGTCTCTTTTTTGTTTGCATCAAGGCAAGATCACTTTCTGATTAAACCTACCTTCCAAAATTCAGGTTATACTCTGAATGTACTTACGGAGCTTAACAGTGACATAAGCAAATGGCCTAGCACCCATCCTTTTAAAGTAACGTTTAAAAAAAAAAAAAAAAAGTTCTGTTCCTGAAAAGATTGCTTCTAAAGGACTGCATAAAACCAAATGTATGCAAATAAGCAGAAAAGAGAAATAAATAACCCATAAAATATGCTACAAGGAACAACACCTCTCTTCTTCTGTCTATTTATAGCATTTATTTTAATGGAAAAATTTCAGCAACTCGTAAAACAGAAACACAGAGGGATACACCTCTAATATTTGCTGGTTACTTTCCTCTATTTGGCACTTCATGCTAGACAAACAGATGTTGGCAGTATAGGTCTGGCTGCATAACAGTTACAAAGCTCCACATACAAAATAAGGACGAGAACACCAGACTCAGAAACTATAATCCTGCAGAATCATTCCCCTTTTGTTAAAATGTATGGGAGTTACCCTTCACAGAATCACAGAATCATTATGGTTGGAAAGGACCCTCAAGATCATCGAGTCCAACCAATAGCCCTACACTACTCTTACCCCCTGAAGAAACACATCTATCCTCTTCTCAAAAACCTCCAGGGATGGTGACTCCACCACCTCCCTGGGCAGTCTATTCCAATATCTCACCACTCTTTCAGTAAAGAAATTCTTCCTAGTATCTCATCTAAACCTACCCTGGCTCAGCTTAAGCCCATTCCCTCTACTCCTGTCACTAGTCACAAGGGAGAAGAGGCCAACACCCACCTCCCTAGAATGGCCTTTCAAGTAGCTGAAGAGAGCGATAAGGTCTCCCCTCAGCCTCCTCTTCTCCAGGCTAACCAACCCCAGCTCCCTAAGCCTCTCCTCATAAGGCCTGTTTTCCAGACCCCCTTGCAGTGTTTTGTGAGGAGGCACTTAATATTCTGCAAGTCTGAACCCCTCCTTAACTATTTCAAAATGTGTAGGAAACAGACTTGCTAGATTGCCCAGGGAATTGGTGGAGTAACTATCTCTGGAGGTATTCAAAAACATTTAGATTTGGTACTTAGGGACACAGTGGCATGATGGTGATAGGTTGATGGTTGAACTTGATCTTAGAGGTCTCTTCCAACCTTAACGATTCTGTGATTCTGTAATTAATCACTGTACGACTCTGTCTTTGGTTCAGCTAGGATGGGGTTAATTTTCACAAGAAGCTGGAACGGGCCACATCCAGCAGAGCAACATAACCAGCCAATGGGATATTCAATACCATACTGACATTATGCCTGCTATATAAGAGGAGGGTTGGCCTAAGAGCCCCATGTTTTTGTGCAGGGCAGGGTCAAGCATTTCTGTGAGCACTACATTTTAAATCATTCATTTTATATGTTATGTCATTAGTACTATTGTTATTTCTGTTGTTTCTTCTCTCTTTGTGTTGTTCTGTTAAACGCTCCTTAGCTCAACCCACAGGGTTTTGCATTTTTCTCCCTATTCTCCTCCTCATCCCATCGAGGTAGGAGGGAAATAAAGAACTTCAACTATGGCTGGGTCTAAACCACAACACCCTGAAGACAGGTCTGACCCATAGCTTGATGGAAAGACACAGGGATGGCTTCAATTCTCTACTTCTAAGACTGTCTGCTTGAATTAGGTTAAATGGTCAGTAGGTGAAAAACAGAAACAGAGCTGGAAACAACAGAATTCAGAAATCCCTACTGCCAAAGACAGTACCAAACTACTATCCTACACAAAAGTCTTTCTTTTCGCTGTACGTGGGATTTAGAATTTCACCCTTCAGTCTTGAACAATGTTAAGTAAGGAGTCAGACAAGACTCCTTCCAGTTGCCTCAGTTCCCTCTAATTAGCTCTAGACAGCTGCAGGCTGACAATGCTCAGTATTGAGGATGTACCAAATGCCATATGGAAATACCTTCCTCCAGTTCCCTAGGTTTGAACTCTCAAATCCAAACACAACATTCCGAATTCCACTTTGGAAAAAAAAGACTTAAAAGTTAAGCCAATGATGCATTGCACTTGGCTCAAAATATCTGTTCACCTAAATCTCCAGTTACGCCTCTTTACCCATTAATTTGTCCATAAAATGCTAGAGTTGTAAAGTAATACTAATGTGCCATCTCGCAAAAAGCTAGTCAGTTTTCAAAGGGTATTGACAACACAATATGACTCAAAGTGGACAGTTCACAACAGATCTACTAAAGACTGTTAAGTGGAGTTATAGCAAGAAGGATGTCACTTAATTGCTGCTCACTGACAAGAAAATTCTACCCTATCACACATGGGTGGAAAAGCAGAAAGCAAGAATGAGATGGAATGTAGGTGGAAGGCTTTGATCTGTTTAAATTCTCTCAATACCAGACTGAACAAAGTATGAAGGGTAAATGACTAGAGGGAAAGGTAATGATGAAAGATTCTTTATTTCATAAACCCTTCTTGAAAATCAGCTGTGAAAATCCATGTATTGTTGCTGAATTGTCACTCTAAGTCATGTGAAAAATTCTATGGAATTTTTTGTCACATTTCTGTAAAACACAAAGAAATAGGTCAAGTTCCCAAATGTATTATCCAGAGATGTTCATGTAATAAAAATACTTTCCAGGTAAGTTTTTACCAAAAAATACTAAAACAAAACCCAACCCTCAAATAAGAAAAACAAATGAACCAAGAAACATGACAGAACACAAGCCCATTCTGTTTAGAATTTACTAGAAATAGCCTGGAAGAGTTTGTCTTGATCTTACTGTCAAACCAGATTTAGCATGTAATAGGCACATAGAAAAAAATTATCAGAGAGTGATAAAAAGCTAATAAAGCAGTCTATTTTTAGATGTTGTTACACCTTAACAACTCGCTAGTCACCAATGTATTTCCAGTCACCAACGTATTTCCAGGGTAGACAACTTCATGTTTTTCAATGTTACCATTTTAGACAACAAGGAAAAAGGACCAAAAGATTGTAAGAAATTTCTAGAAATGTCTCTATCTCATAATGGATTGATATTTATGCAATTTAGTAAATTTTAGACACCACAACTGTGATAGCTCCATGATTTGCCCTATGTATGTTGTTTTGTACTTATTATCAGGAAGCTTTGTATAACTTCTTATGTGAACCTCCTCAAGCAAAGCCTAAGCCTACTGTTTGTTCCTGCATACACATATTATTTTATTTAATAAATCTGAAGGCTGTTGCCTTGTTTCCCTTTCAAAGGCTGATCATGATCCTGGCCAGGATCAGATGCAGTAATAAACTGAGGACCTAAGGTGATCTAATCACTGAAACAGAGTGCAGTGTTAGGAGCAGGCAATCCAAGCAGACAAGCTAGACCACTGTTCCTTGCATGAAATCCTCCAATAAGCCAAGAAAATAGAACTCTGCCCCAGAATACCAGGCAAAACAAAGGAGCTTGTTGACTACAAAGGCTTACTATGTTTCAATTCCCTACCTCTACCACAGTTGTCTTGGCAGCTTTGCACATAGGTTGGTTGAAGTTTCTCGCGGTTTTTCTGTGAAAGAAAAGAAAATTCGTAAATATTACAAACCTGTAACAGTATGAGGAAAAACTTTTCAGAGATAAGATACTATTAAGTATCGCTGTAATATAAACTTCATAAATAAACAGCTGGAGGACTAATAATAAAATAGGAGGGAAGAAAAAGTATTATGGAAGCAAGTAATATGCAAATGAAATTAAATCAAATTTTGCTACATTAGAAAATATTTTGACTTTTAATCAGCACATTGTTCAACTGAAATTGGGTATGCTACTGTTATCTTCATTTATTAGATCCAAGAGCAGCAGCAAGCTGGGCTTTATACAATGTACCTTCCCATTATTTCACTTCACAAAGAATGAAATTAGTTTCCACAGGAGGGCCACCACAGGGCCTAACAACCTCTCAAATCCCACATATGATTGCATAATTCAGACTAAGACTTGGGAGAGCGCAGCAGTAAATTTAATCCAATTCTCTCAACTAAAAAGAGCTGTGCAAGTTTTGGCAGTCACTGCAAGACTCCAACATTCATCCTGAGTATTTCCACACAGTATTTCTGTTACAAGGAAAAAGAACCTTTGGGGAATAAAAGTAGCACATGAAATGTATAACCATACTGGGATCTGCAGAAAAATTCTAGCGGGCACAAGGAAAACCAAGTGACCTATCTCAGCCTCTCTCTGTATTTTTCAGAAGGCAAACAAAACTGTGCAGTATAATATTTAAGAAAAAAAAAAGTGTATTTTAGTTGGGTCCCACTGAGAGCTTCTCCGTATTTTTCTTTTTTAAAAAGTATAATTTTTTTTAAATTGTCATCCAAAAAACCATGAAATTAGGGTTCAGAATAAGTTAAAACCTATTTTCCCCCGTTCCCTTTCCACAGAAGCATATTTTTCCTTATCTTCCTTATTTCCCAACCCTCAACCTTTCCTCATCCTTTTGCCAGATGACCATGCCTAGTGCCACAGCCATGCTGAAATCTGCAATGCCGCTGCCACCTCGTGGCTTTGGAGGGGTAGGGAATTGAAATGGCTGAGGCCACGCTGCAGTTTCAACAGGATTTATAGTGCAGAGACCTACAGAATCAAAGTTATATGTGAAGACACGTATCTCGGGGAAATCCTGTTTTACTGGCAATACAAAGACTCTGTAGCCTCTAATAGAGGACTCAGAAGGGACACTATCTCTCGTGCATGGCTCCCCCCTGGAGCTGTATAAACACAAAAGGATGCAAGAAGAGGAAACCAATAAAACAAAGAAGCAAAGAGGAAAAACCCTTAAATTCATGATTCTTCTCTTAGTGCATCAATACTACACTAGCTAGTAGCAATTTAGGGAAAAATATCCTAAACTAGGTAGCGTAGAAAATCAGAATTAAAACAGAGCTAGAAAAGCTGAATTAAAATAGCTGGTGAGTGGATGTAAATGGAGGAAGGCAGATGCAAAAATAAACAATGCAGTATTTCATACCAAGCGACTACTTTTCTGATCCAAAGAGACTCAAGATCATAGTGGTTGGTCTGCCAGTAAAAGAAACTGACTTTAAACACACTTTTGTGGGGACAGAATTAAGTTTTCTCATCACTGACTGCCCAGGAGACTGACTCAGCTTCCTTCTCTTCCGACACATATGAACCAGCCCTTCTTGAGTCAGCCTTCAATTGCTGAAGGAAAAGGACACACACCAAAATGAACATTGAAATGAACAGAATATCACTACATCTCTACACAGCCAACATAATGACTTTGGTCTACTATGTCTCATTTTTAACCACGAATGTCTTCTTTCACAGCTATGTCTGAATTCTCAAAAGTCAGTAGAAAAAGCAATTACATTTTGTTTTTTCCGCTGTATAATTTTGAAAGTAAGGGAAGGCAATATGAAAGTGAAATCAGTAAAGCATTTTTTTGCCGTCACACAGGAGACAGGATTTTCCTTCTTTTTCATTATCTAAATCACTAAAGAATCTTTTTGCACTGGTAAACAAGTCGTACCTGAAGATGATGTTTCCTGCACGATCAGCCTTCCATGCCTTCACAAGAGCAAAATCTCCTGTAATAGACTTCTCCAGAATAAAGTGACGGCCATCAAACTCTCGCACCTGCAGAGAGAAGTACATTATTTAGATGCAGGTTTCTTCAAACAGATCTCCCATGTAATATTTATTTTATGGGGTTAATTTTACAGACTATCATATTTAGACATCTTTTTGTACCACATCAAGTCTTGTCTGAAAAACTACCTCAACTGTTTAATAACAGAGAAACACAGAAAACCTGTAAACCCCAGTTTTGTCAAAACATCTTTGTTTAGTGAAACAGAATGAGAATCAGATACATACTCCTGCTGCTCCATCTGCTGGATTTAAAAATGCCTTTTTTCTGCACATTTACCAGCTAACAAAAAACTGAAGTGCTAAAGCAGAACTGTTGAAAAAAATCCTATTCACTTCCCACTATTAGAAATCTCAAATCTAAAATGAAGTGGATTTGAGAAAGAGTACTCAAATCACATCATCTGGCAGGCTGAATTTCAAGTGGTTTTCTCAGGATCAATATTTGTAATGATGTTGTGAGTGAAGCCAGAATACATAACTGACAAACAGCATTTTAATCCTACACAGAAACATGAAACAGCATTTCTCCTAACAACATATAAGGTTACAGTGTACATAGGTACTACTTGAGAGCTATTCAAAATTTCCAAGACAGGGGAGAATTATGACAGTGTATCAGAGGTCGATTTCGCAGTCCCATTAAAGGAGATCTGAGCTTTTATAACACAACATTTGCATTCAAAATGGATCTGAAGAATATATTTGTCAAATCATGCTAGTCATGTTATTAGCTCCCAACAAACTGAGGAATGTAGGAGAGACTATTCTGCAATGGTTAATAGTAGAAGAAAAATATTATCATATTATTAGCTATTTAATAAACATAACATTCCTCCAAATGGTAAAACATCAAGGCATAAGCCAAAAGAAGAAAGACTGAATTAATGATTAGACAGTAAAAACAGCCATGTATAAAATATACAAAAAACACTGGGGGACAGAGAGATGTCAATTAGTTTTCCCCCAGACAGAGATAGTGATAGAGGTGGAGATGGAATTCAATGCCATTTTCAGCTGAATTGGAACATGCAGCATTAGCCCCATCCATTTCTTCAAGTACAGTTACAGCACTGGGAAATTTCTTCCTTTCTCCAAATTCTACATCCAATTTCTAGATCAAGCCTTTGTTTCTCACTTGGAAACCATACTCTTCTTATTTCTTTGCAATTTCAAATACTCAGACTAAATTGCATTTCAACTGTTAGCAAATATGTTTCCTGAAAGTTTATGTGAACTGAGCTCTTCCCTGCTTAACAGGAATACATCCCATCTCTTCTAATGCTAAAGCTTCATGTATAGCTACAGGACTGCTTAGTCCATACCACAGTACTTAAGAAGCACATGCCCCACTAATAAGAGGTTGTTCTCAAGTTGTACTGTGTACTGTAGTAGCCTGGTACAAGATTTTGTTTGAATATACAGCAAACCTGGTCACAGAACTGTCAAGTGAAGAGTACATCAGGAAGGCAGGTTTTCATTTGGACCAGTTATTGATGCTAAGTCACCCCAAAGCTGTAAAAACTTTCTAACACATCACACAGGACAGAAGCAAGCAGTGGGAGAAAAGATAATGTGGCTGGTATCACAGACATCCTGTAATGCAATATACCAAGGTCAAACTTGACCACGAGGTGTTTTAAACTACTGTTTGATTGGAAATACGTCAGAAATCCAGTTTTCAAAGCAGAAGGTTTCCTAGTAACAAATTGACATCTTACCTCTCTTGGCTGGCTGGCAATGGCAATGGTGCCATCTGCATTATACTTGATGGGTGCACCCCCTTCCTGCACCAATGTTCCATAGCCGGTACTGGTGTAAAAAGCTGGGATTCCTGCCCCTCCTGCTCTAATACGTTCAGCAAGTGTTCCCTATGGGAAAACATATTTAAGAACTAGTCACTTAGGAATAGTAAGTCAAACTTTCATGAATGGTTTCCACTAACGTTTTTAAATCCTGTCATTTGGAGCTTTTCCTTCTAAACTCAGCAGACCATCACATCTACTTCCTCCTATTTTAGCTCTCCGTTCTGGGAGTAGTACCAGATAATGACAAGAAATGCTTCACATACAAGTCATAAACTGCTCAAGAGCACACCTAACTACTAGACCACCTTCTCTTAGTTAATCAAAACGTGGTTAGATGCCATGAAATAGGTGGCAGTGCCTTAACCGTATGTGTGTTGTATAGGCCACAAGGGCCACTTCCATCCTTATCAAGGGGAGTGCTAACCTTCTCTCCTTTCATTTCTATTCTGTTTGACCACCCCACCTGCACTCTGCATTATGTCTAGCTGTATTACAGATATTAACAGCCCAAACTGCTCACCATCCTTATTTACGGACTTATGGCCAAAGACATGTCTGTCTGCACTTCATTAGTCACCTTTCTCAATTTTTCTTTATATATTTTTCGGGACTCATAGCAAGATAAGACTGTCATAGTTATCTAGCTTAACAGCCTCCAGAACAAAGGCTGCATTTTCCCCAGTTATCCTGCAAAAAACATGACTTTTGGTAGGTTTACAAACAGATGGCAAAAGGCAGATGCAAACCATGCAATGATGCAAAGTCCTGTTTCCAAACAGCCTTAGCATTTCAAGATCTCAACTATGGCTTCTCCCTGACTGTGCAACAAGGACACTACAGTCCTCCATTTTGCCTGAAGTCATGAAAAACTTGAAGAGCATTTTTCAAAAGGCTATTCTATCTTGAGACTAAAATTTAAAATCCCTGCATCCCCTAGTAAGTCACCTTCCTGTTTACCACTTCACACTGTAGACCCAGTATTTTCACACTGAATCTACACGGGTTGTCTGTGCAATCCACAAAGCCAATTACACGTCTAAGTAGTTGAAGGCATTCTAGATGAAAGCGCTGAACATAAAGTAGGAAGACGGAAAAATAGTGAGTTGATAGAAAGGTGAGATTTGTGACTTTTGAAACATGAGAAGTGACAAGTGCTTGGTCTTTTGCATGTCAGCTGACTGAGTATAAAAGGAGCTTTTCTGCCCCTCTCTGAGATTCTAAGAGATGCTCCCAAGGGATGGAGCCCAAGATTCTCTTCTCCAAAAAGCGTTAGGCTGTTGCTTTTCCCAGAGACTTAAATCACCAGCTGTTTAAAGCCCAAAGTTTAAGGGTCACCTTTTGAAATGCCACAGTAACATGCTGTAGGCTTTAGAGTACCAATTTCACAAAACTAGATCTTAACAGAATGTGACCTAATACGCATGATTTTAGGATTTCTTTGCATTCAGGGTAGCTTGACAGTACTAATATAGATAACACTATGATGCTAAAAAGTAAAGTTGTAAACATAGGCTCTTAACGCTATGCAGAGATTAACTTAGTTAAGATTTAATGAACAAGCGCAGAAGAGTTGCTCCACAATTAACTGTAATCTAATTTGATTCCCACCCGCTAGATGGCAGACACTGCACACACAACATCCCCAAAGGCACACAGCAGCTGCCACCAAGACAGTGTCAATATAGCAACACCCTGACTTTACCCCTATATGGGCCACAGTAGCAAGCACACTGTGTTTTTCTACAATCTGCGAGCAGCTACCAAAAATCAAACACTATACAACAAAATATACATGCATATATTTGAAATTAATATAATGTAGCAACCCATAAAAGGAATTCACACAGTATGACCAGTCAGTTAACAGACCAGTTGCAGCCTACAGCACATAGTGCTAAGATGGCAAGTGCCATCTCTCTTTACTGAATGTCTGCTCAGAGGCAAAAAGTTTAGACTGCAAAATAACTTTGTAAGAGGTAGTATGCTTTACCTTACTCGGTATTTTAGATGAAAAGAAACCACCAGTCTCCTAGAAATGCTCCTTACCTGAGGTGTAAGCTCAACTTCAAGTTCACCAGACAAATACTGACGTTCAAATTCAGCGTTTTCTCCAACATACGATGACACCATGCGTTTTATCTGCTTAGTCTGAAGCAGAAGACCAAGCCCAAAGTTGTCAACACTGTGTAGAAAAAGTCAGACGATACTCAGCATTTATAACAGAGTTCTGTTGCATTCAAAGCTCTTCAAAAACTTTAATGACAAGATAGGACAAAGTTATCTCCCCACAGTTTTGATATAAGGAATTGGAGAGAGGAATCTAATTCCAGCTTTTAGAAAAAAGGCAAGTGATTGCTTAGCAGCTCAAGGAGAAAGGCATACTCACATATATAGTGCTGGTTTGTATATAAGGTAAGAGAAGAGAACATTTGTATTTACATTTTTTATTAGAGCAAATAATTCACTTTCTTAATGCAAAATTACCTATACCAGCAAAAGATATTAATAGTACAGTCAAGATTTTCTAGTCAGTGTCACAATATCAGCTTAAACTGAATGCCAAAGATCACATGCATTTTTCTTGTGCCAGTAGTTCTGACTTCTGATATCCTAAAGACATTAATCTTTATTAATCATTAGCGTTTTTGTGTTGTCACCCTATACTGTGTATTGATGGGACAAGAAGATATTTCAAGAGTTACCATAATAAAACATCCCCATAAAAAAGCCATTCCAATTTGAAAAAAACAAGGTTAAAATATATAAATGGAAATAAACAGAGATAAAATTACAAAGGTATATTTCTTTTATATTTCCAACACATTATGCAGCATATTGACAGACTGGAACATGTGTTTGAAAGCCTTCTACATTTATGTTGGTTTCTGCAATATGTGAGTAGAGAACTCAGACCATTCGCTTCCACTGCCAGAAAGATACCACGATCCATAAGCATTTCACAAAAAGTGATGTATATCTGCCACTAGTTGTTTTAAATCAGTATGACTCAATTAGCCACACAATGGCTGCAGATTTCAGCATAAGAAATACTGAAAAATATTAAAAGAATTCTTTAAGAAACCAAAAAAGGAATCCAGAATACTGTAATTAACATGCACATTTGCTTCCAATATATGCATCCTACTGAAAACACCACTCCTGAAGAAAAGCTCCATAAAGGTCCATCTGTATTTTCTAATTCTATTAACTGCTTTTATGAAATACATCCCTTTTCCATATAAATCTCACCTTCCTGGCACTCTTATCACCACCGTGTCTACAATAGTGCTTCCTTCTCTAGATACTATCAGAAATTAACTGTCTTTCCACTAACAACCAGCAGTAAAGCAAAAAAGTGACAAAGTAACGCATCAGACCGCTTTCTCTCTATTCTCCCGTCTTACACCTTACCAAAACCATCACTAAGTATATCCCCTAACCTCAGCTTTATAAACTATGGTGAAGGGGAAAAAAAGAATGTAAAGGAAACCTGTAACTCCTGCAATACAAATCAGTATTTCCAAACAAAAAGTACTATCTTACTTGAAAAAGGGGGAAAAAACCAGCTTCAAGATACAGTTCTCAGTTAGCTGATTTTGCATGTGTTTGTTGATTTTTGCACATATTCGTTTTGCACAATACATCAGTACGGATCAGAGGCAAGAACTCACTGACCACAGCCAAGCCTCACTTAATGTATGTTAATACTCCATCACTTCACGATTCATGTCAGACAATCCATCTGTGACCTCCTGACATAGTTTCAAAAGGCCAGATTCAAAGACTTCTACACAGTATTCATTTTCAAATGTAAAAGTGGTAATGATGAACCCACTTTTACAACAATACCACTATCCTCTTGCTTGACAGTGCCAACATCCCATAGCACATGCTGCACTGCTGCATATAACAGGAAAACGGGCTGAGCACAGCAGTATTACCACCAGCTCTTTGCCTCCTGCCACAATGCTCAAAGAATCACAGAATCACAGAATATTAGGAGTTGGAAGGGACCTCGAAAGATCATCTAGTCCAAACCCCCTGGCACAACAGGATTCCCTAGACCAGGTCACACAGAACCACGTCCATATGGGTTTTGAATATCTCCAGAGAAGGAGACTCCACAACCTCTCTGGGAAGTCTGTGCCAGTGCTCCATCACCCTCACTGGGAAAACATTTCTACGTGTATTCACATGGAACCTCCTATGCTTCAGCTTACAATCATCGCCCCATGTCTTGTCACTGGGCTTCACTGAGAAGAGCCTGGCCCCATCCTCCTGACACTCACCCTTCACATATTTAAAAGCATAGATGAGGTCATCCCTTAGTCTCTTCTTCTCCAAGCTAAAGACACCCAGCTCCATCAGCCTTTCCTCAGAACAAAGAGGTTCCACCCCCTTCATCACCTTGGTGGCTCTGTGCTGGACTGTCTCCAGNCTTGGGCCCCTTTATCTTCTAGTATCCTGTCCCATGAGACTTCCCCTAGCAACTTTTTGAAAAAAAGATCAAAGTTGGCCCTACTCAAGTCTAGCACTGTGATCCTACTAGGTTTTCTGATCCTACCACACAAGATCCTGAACCCTTCCATCTCACGATCGCTGCAGCCAAGGTTGTCCTCAACCTCTACCTTTTGAACCAGACCTTCCTTGTTAGTGAGTATAAGCTCCAGCCGTGCTCCTCTCCTAGTGGGCTCATCCACCATTTGCATCAAGAAGTTACCATCACAATAGGTGCATGGACAGACACAGTCTGAAAGACTTCCCAACTGCATGCATAATGAGGATTATTTTAAGGTTAGGACTATTTTACTATTAGTTTGCAAACTGCATGAGAGGAAGTGAAATGAGCTTCAGTGATCTGGTTCTCTGAATTTATTGTGGGTTCTCCAGATGCAAAGAACTTTACTCACTATAAAAGCCTGCAACACTCTCCAACTCTGACCTATTAAAAATATAACTAACTCTGATTCAATGTTCAAAGTGTTGCAGTGTCAAAGCCTTGATAATAAAATGTGTGCTGCCTGGAAATAATGCGCATTTCTTACTCCCCACAGGAAAAAAATCCAGCAGTTTGAAACAGAAAGAGATTAGAATAGAGTAGAAAGAGGACTCCTGTGGGATTTAAAAAAAAAGAATAACACTAAAAATGCTAGAATTTCCTGTACAGGGTCACTCAAAGCAGGATGATCCCTCTCAGAAGAAAACCATCAATCTTGACTTCTCATTATAAAAGGTTGTAAGCAAATGTAACAAACAGTATCTGATGGCAGTTTAATGAGTTTGTATAATTAGAGTACTGAACAGCAAAAGTGTAGGGCTAAACAAAGCCATGCAGTGCTTTGTAGTGCAAGAATAAGCAGAGGCAGTTTGAACTGCTTACAAACCAGATATTGCTGCTTCTGCACATGATTCGGGTGGTTAACACTCCTCTTGCCATTGCAAAACCTGCAAGCTTTCCAGATTCACAGATGATTCATGGTTGGAAAGGACCTTTGACATCACCGAGTCAACCAAAAAAAAGAAAAAAAATGAAAAAAAGAAACAAAACACCAACCAACAACAACCATGAACATGCTACAGCATGTCCTGAAGGACAAAGTCTACACACTTCTTAAACACCTCCAGGGACGGTGACTCTGCCATCAAGCACATCAACACTCCCACATAATTTGGTGTCGTCTGCAGACTTACTGAGGGTGCTCTCAATCCCCACATCCAGGTCATCAATAAAGACACCAAACAAGACTGGACCCAAAACTGAGCCCTGAGGGACACCACTGGTGACCGGCAGCCAGTTAGATTTCACCCCGTTAAACCCAACTCTCTGAGAACGGCCATCCAGCCAGTTTTTAACCCAGTGAAGAGTACCTTTATCTATAACATGATTTGCCAATTTCTTCACGAGAATGCTGTGGGAGACTGTGTCAAAGGCCTTACTAAAGCCCAAGTAGACAACATCCACAGCCTTCCCTCCATCCAAAAGATGAGTCACATGGTCATAGAAACAGATCAGTTTGGTTAAGCAAGACCTCCCTTTCACAAACCGATGCTGGCTGATCCTAATCCCCAGGCTGCTCTGCAATTGCTGTGAGAGCTCACTGAAGATAATCCTTTCCATGATCTTTCCTGGAACCGAAGTCAGGCTGACAGGCATGTAGTTCCCTGGATCCTCCTTCCAGCCCTTCTTACAGATGGGCGTCACATTAGCCACCCTCCAGTCATCTGGTACCTCCCCACTACTTTCCTTTCTATTTTTCAATAGAAACAGAGAGACACAGGATTTCTGTGTGCAGGCAACAAAATTCTGAGTGCATGTTCATGTGAGAAAGGGAGTTCACATGTGAAAGGGATGGCAAGAGAAGCAACAGCAGATTCATAATGGTTAAAGACATTTCTGCTTCGTTTCACTAAGATCTGTAATTATTCCACCTACAGTCTCAGAAGCAGTTACTGGAACACACTGTTCTTAACAGGATTATGCACATCATCCTGCGGGATCCCACGCACGATCCCACATGAATACACTTGATTCCCTCATCTACTACAGGCAGCTATCTTCTCTCAAACAAAACTCAGTAGTTACAAAGCTCCCTGTAGAAATTAAAGTTGCACAAAAGTTATTCTCTGTCACACTCATACCAAGTTGTTCTTAACTTCCCAGTTCATTCTTTCTCCTCACCCCCATATTGTTCTTCACTTCTTAATTGGCTCTCTCTACTCACCTTAGAAGCAGTCAATTTATTAAAAATAAAACTGCAGTGAAGAGCAGTCACCAAGTACATCTATTTGCTTGGTTCGATGAGTAGAGGAATTTTACCTTCAGGAAGTAATGTACCAAGAGGCTCTGCCGGCCCGATAACACAAAATTACTTCAACTCCTGGGAGCATTTTGTCCTCAAAAGCAGCATCACAAAATCCAATCACTGTTACTCTTCTGTTTATTTTAGATGTAAATTTCTTCAAAAGAAATACAGCGCTATCCATCTTTAACGATGCAATGTGCATACAGGTTTCCAGCTAAAATAACACTTTTGCTTTCCACACACACCAGTTCTCCTTGCATCTCCCTCCAAAAACTCATTTTGAGCACTTCAGCCTTTTTTACACAGGTAAAAAGTGTTTGATTTCTTAAGCTCATATGTCCTAAGAAATCTGTATTTCACACAGAACGGTAAACACTGTCCTATACTCCTTACTCTTTGCTCTTTGCCTTACATTTTTACCCCAGAATAAAAATTTTTTAAAATCCAACTTCTAGTTTAGGGAAGTTTCTTTCAACATAACATTTTTATGGTGATTGTTAGTTACTTGTTCTCCCCTTCCATTTTTACTGCTTTCTTGGTTGTGTTGTTTCAGGCATAGGAGCTTCTTTGAACTTTTCAGCTTAAATTACGTTTCTGCTGAAAATGTTACCTCTAAAGTAACTGTCTTCCAGACAATGCCCTTCCTATCAAATAGTAACCATAAAAAGAGAAAAACATCCTTTACTGAGTGCATGGGAAAGAATACATACTGTATTTCTACTTTAAAAATTGGATTCATTTCTTTAAAAATTTAAACAAAGGTGAGTGCAATAAAAATGTGTTGCCCTACAGAGGAAGAAAAAAGGTGTGGTAGAAGTTGATATAGTTATGTGTGTTGTTGGAAACGGGAAAGTACACATTAGTGCTAGACACAGAAAGTGTTGTTCTGCTCTCAAAACTTCTAATATTTCTAGAAGTTTCCTCATTCTCTATTAGGATGAAATCTCAATCAACAGAATAAATACAGGAAAAAAAGATCTAATCTGACCCAAGTTCCCAGTATACTGATGCATACAAAGAAAAATCAAGGTCTCGCTCAGCAACACATCCCTTCTTATTATTTTGTACCTCTCAGACCTACAAAACCTCCCAGCCAAAAACTAATGTCTGTCTTTTCTAATTAAAAAAATAGCCACAGAAAACTCCTAGCCAGATCTAGCCCACATCTCTCAAGTATACTGGAAATAGTCAAGGCAGCATGCCAATGTTGCACTCCAGATACACAGTAATTTGCAGCCCTCAGATGTTTCTCTTTGGTGTCTGAAGGAGAACATTCTATAGCATCACAGGGACAAAGAGATTACCTCTGTTTCTGGGCTGATGAAACCTTCACACATCAATAAGCCCTACACTGCCTGATGAAGCAGTGAATAGAAATTCCCATTCTTACACATAAGAGACGTGGAATATCACATTACTCTGGCAAGAGAGGTTAAGATGGCTTTGGGGTTTTTTTAGGAGTAAAAGGAGATAATTACACTCTCCTCTGTCTCCCATTGTAAAGATATCACAGAATCACAGAATATTAGGAGTTGGAA
>VWZX01005612.1:8238-24644 GCA_013399015.1 Galbula dea
TCTGCTCCATCAGCTTTCCTGGCACAGAAGTCAAACTGACAGGCCTGTAATTTCCCGGATCATCCTTCCTTCTCTTCTTATATATGAGGGTAACAATGGCTGATTTCCAGTCTGCTGGCACCTCCCCAGTCAGCCAGGACTTCTGAAAAATGATGGAAAGTGGCTTGGTGAGCACCTCCGCCAGCTCTTTCAGCACCCTTGGGTGCAGCCCGTCTGGCCCCATGGATTTGTGCTCATCCAAGTGATGCAGCAGGTCACTGACCATCTCCTCTTGGACTAGGGGGGAGTCACACCTTTCCCTAACCATATTCCCCAGATTAGGGGAATGAATATCCTTTGAAACAACAGCCTTATTATTAAAGACTGAGGCAAAGAATGCATTAAGCACCTCAGCCTTATCTTCATCCTTTGTCACTAACTCCCCTCTTGTCCTTATTAAATATGATTTTATAATCATGAAATGATGGTCAGTAACCTCCAAAGAGACATTGTTTCTTCTATTGCTTCTTAAAATCTCTTGGTTTGGACTTTCTTGGTGACCTGAACCTACAGGAGAAAATGTTCTGTCCAACAGCATGGAACAGACAGAATTTTATTTCAGGAGGCATCTCATGATTTACTCTGACAAAATGATGTCCCTCAATTTCACTGGCACCTTAAAGGGGCCTGTAGACACAGTATTGCCTTACTAATGCTTGTACTACTAAACCCTTTACCAATATCTATTAAAAGAAAAAATCCTATGCAAAAAAATCCAGTTGCTGTCATAATTTGAATAGCTGCCATTTTCTGAGAGTAAAAATAGAAGATTAGGTATTTGAACAGGGAGATCTACCTGAGGAGGAAAATATTCCCTGCAGTGAGGTAAAACTCTATTCCTGTGCTGAACTTTTTGTTTACAGCAAAGATTTTCTTCTTCCACAGCAGCATAACACTATATAATTATTTCTGTCAGAATGCCCACAAGAATATTAATAATAAATGACTAGTTTATTTGTACTGTGCAGAATTTTTCAAAAGAAAAGTAAACAAGTGAGATCTGCAAAACTGCAGCAATCTCTGTGTGCTCAGAGGATAACAAAACCAGGGTCTCTAAGGAAGTGCTATTCAAGGCAAAGCCCTCAGCAAGACCATCCAGGTCAATATCAGAGATCTAGGAGTTAGGTGTTCCAGAAAAATATCTGAACAGCAGCATATTGAAACAAATCTTGATGCAGTACCATGCTAAAAGCAAGAAATTGGGAATGTATACATGAACAACACAGGCTGGGCATGAGGGAGTTCAACATCACACCATTAGAGCACCCCAAGGTGGAAACATACCTGAAATAAACACAAAATAAAGAAAGAGAACTATTGTACGAACTATTGTATTATTGTAAGGAATAGTTTCATTTTCCCATGATGGATAGGACAAAAGTGATGGTGTAACTTTGGCAGATGAAATTAATCTGAATGGTAAACACTGTGGAGATCTAGGATGGATTAAATTGCATAGGGAAGCTACTAAACAAATACTCACCCTTAGAGTTTTCCTGATAGGTGGGGCATGGCTCTGGTAGAAGTGATGTCAAAAGGATTCAGAAGATAAAGTGGGCTACATGACTCCTTGCTCCCCCTGCAGTGATGCTTAGTCTTTAGTTCTATGAATGTACACAAGAAATAGAACCCAGTGAAAAGAAGGGAGGGTAAGCTTGTAAGATTTGTAGCTTACAGAATATATAGTATTTAACCTTCATGTGGAAGGTAAATGTGGCTGCACACTGATCAGCTAAATGCAAGTGTCAGGGTAGTTTTCTCACATACGATTTTGTATCAGCCTGTCAGTGAGTGAATATGTATTTTCCACTTGCAATACTAGGTACTAGTGGAATGAAATTTAGCTAAAGTGATAAACCAAAGCAGAGGTGTACACACAGAATCATTCTGGTCTGTAACACAGAATGCTAGATTTAAAAGAAATAATTATTTCTGCTTCTATGTGTATGAGTGAGTGACGTACAGTATTTAGCATATCCTGTCCAGATGCAGGCTGAGGAGGCCTATACTCCCTCTTCTCTTCCTCTGCTATCACTAATGTGTAGGAGTTCACAGCTCCACATCCCCACCATTTTTCTTAGATTTGTATCAGTGCTACAGCTGCCCCTAAGCTTGTCTGCATCTTTTCTCATCTTTTCTTTCTTGGGCAGGACACCTCAATACAGCTGTCTACATATATAATGCCTTTTAAAATGACTCTTTTTTACATAGTGCAGAATGTCAGGAAAAAAGATCAATGTTATTAAAACATTTTTTCATTTCAGAGAAACTTCCTCGAAGGTGGCTGTCTGGCTGCTGGAACATTTTGATGCAAGCTTCTGTGATCTGTTTATCACATCAGGTTCATGCTGAACAGAATTGAAATGATACATAACATGATGTTTTAAATATTTTTCGCAGCAATCTCTATACCAAGGAATTCAGTAAACCCCTGAAATATTGAGACTCCTCTATCATAGGCCTGAGGAAGGAAAAGAAGGAAGGAAGGAAGGAAGGAAAGAAAGAGGGGAAGGAAGGGGGAGGGAAGAGGGAAGAAGGGAAGGAAGGAACTAAGGAAGGAAAAGGAAAAGGAAAAGGAAAAGGAAAAGGAAAATGAAAATGAAAAGGAAAAGGAAAAGGAAAAGGAAAAGGAAAAGGAAAAGGAAAAGGAAAAGGAAAAGGAAAAGGAAAAGGAAAAGGAAAAAGAAGGAATGAAGGGAGGTAGACAGGAGGTAAGACATCCTAGAAGACTATAATTTTTTGTGGAAGTCATAATCTGTATCTCTATCATTGATAAATATCCACTCTGGCACATTCTTATCCAAACAAAGTTATGAGCATTCTCTATGTCTTAACACTATTCCATGATGAATTGGTTAGTCTGTTGAAGCTGTCTTGCTCTGTGTCTTTATATGTTGTTCTGATTTTGTAGGGATTTGCCTTCGTTCACCTTGCTGGTATTTTTTAATCTTACCAAAATTGCTGTCAGGTTGTTTAGGAGGAAGGCTTCATGGGCCTCATTAAGGAACATATATACACACATACAACATAAACCAGAAATTTAAAATGTGGAGAGTGCTGGGAGTATCAAAACTAGTGTGCTGAGATTGCAAAGAATACACCTGCTTAAAATGGCAACATCCTGCAGGAAGATGAAAGCTGCACCTAGGTGTCTGAACACTCAGGCACACACTTCTCCAGTCCTTTGCTTGTTTCTGTATCAATTTGTAGTCAAGTGGTTCTGTCAAGACATTGTGATGAAAGTAAAACCCATGGCACTGGCGCTACTCAGACACGGGCCACTTACCCTCTTCCTAGACACTACAGAGATACTAAGCAAAAAATACTTTTCTGGGCTTTTTCCCTTTTCATTAAATTAAAGATGAAAATGACATCACTCCTGTTGATAAATGATTACAAAAAAACCCAAAAACAAAACCCAAAAAGTCAATCCACCTTTCCAAGCTCTGTATGACCAGATTTCTACAGGGATATAAAGTGTTAAATAAATATAGCATGCACAGATGTGCTCTGTTTCTCATTGCCCTTTTAATTCATAATATCTAACACAATTATAAAGTCTGTTGAGTTCCTGGAAGTATTGTAGAATATTTTAAGTAGTCCTTGGAAAGGACCTCTGCACACTGAACAGAAAACATTCTGGAATTTAACTTAGTTGTAACTATGAAATCCAATCTCTCCAAAGTCTCAACCTCCCTATATACTGAGGAAAGAAGCTCCTCAAAGCCTAATTTTGTTTATAAGGTTTATACCCCAGGCAAATGGCAAGGTAGCCAGATAAAGAAACAGGAGCATTTGCTGAAGTAATTCAATTCTAAACACTGGTCAAAAAAGACAAAATCCAGTAATACATGTTAAATTAATCTTAAAGAGTTTTGGAAGCACTTAAGTCAGCTTTATATGGTGAGGGATTTTATTTGTCTCTGTTTCTTGTATTTCCTGATAATATTTTTCCTGCAGATCCAGTTAAGCTATTAACATATTGACCAATTAACTAATACTTTTACTTGAAATGCTGAAAACTCTAATGAAAGATCTTGGGACAGAACAAGTCACTTAAGATATTTTCCATCTTTAGTTCACACCTTTTCTTTCAAGACTGCGAGGTCTCACTGACATAATTCTGAGCAAGAAGACCTTTACCTTCTAAACCATGTATGAACTGGAGTTCTCTGTGTGGACACTTTCCTTCTGGCACAGAGGTGCATCTGCCAATGTATATGCCTGCAAGAGGGTGCTAGGAAGAGCTAATTTATGCACACCTACCAAAACAAATACTTTCACCAGTTCCAGGTGCACCATTTGAAAACCATTTATTTAAGATATGATAATTTAGCTCTTGACAAAAAAATAAATTTATCTTGGAATTTTGTTTGTAAGTTCAATCACTGATTACGTAGGACTGAAATGACTTTAGCTTTTTGGGTGTGCATTTATTTACTTTGGGTAATGCAGTTGCAATAACTTAAGAAGTCACAAAATGAGTAAGTGACATAAACATATGTATTGATACGGTTTTAGATGTAGGTGTAGATATAGGTAGTAAAGGTAAGTGTAATAACACATGAATCAAAGATTATATCAGAAACTGCTACTGCCCTAAACCAGAAGAACAATGGGGTTGCTTAGTATGATAAAGAGAAATCGAACAAACGCTTTTTCACACTGTGCTGTGACAAAACATCAAAGGTCTACAAAATTACTTCACAGTGGACAGTCTATTTACCAAAGTTTTTTTCTTCTAACATGTATTTAGTGTATTTTGTCAGGGTTTAAGCCAGTGTCTCTTAGAAAGAAAGAGGAAATCCTTCATCATTAGCAGATTGTTCCTACTTGCATGAAAAATTCCATTTTTAGAGACAGACTTGGAATCACACTAGATTGTCTAGTGTTTGGTTCAACTGGGAAATCCCAATATTTTCCATTAAACATGCAGCTTAAATAAGGAAAAAGTGCCTTGTCACATCATTGAAGAAGGGAAAAGAGATGTGAGATTTACAGAGTGAAGTCTGTGCACAGATATATAGAGACCAAAATGTCCTATAGCTTGCCTACTGCAGCAGTTTAATTTAAAAAGAGCAGGTTTTAATCAAATAGGATAGCAGCTAGATTTATAGGTGGCATGAACTCTTCTCAGTCTTAAGATTTGAAAGCCACTCAAAGTTCATGGGGAAAATCCCCTACAGCCTTTTCTCATGCAAAAGTGCACTTGACTTGGAATGAGTGTTTTGGCAGAGAATATAACTTTTGATCAGATTTTATGTTTAGCAATAAAGAAGAAATAGCTTTAGGCAGATTGTATGGCAAGAACAAACAAACAAAATATATTACAATACTAAAAATATTATTTTAAAAATATCTGAGTGTTGATTTACAATATTTCACTTAAGACCCAGAACTTATATGAGAACTTTGTTGGAAAATTATATAAAAGCAAGCACTAGTAGGAGTCTCAGGGAAAGAAATAAATTTCTGATATTGTACATAGCTGATTCTCCAACACCTAATTGACACAGATGATGATACTCAGCGTGGTAAACAGGGTGGTGATCCAGTGGCAAAAATTTCTTCCTCTGTGCTACTCATCACAAACTCTATTGAGTTCTTCATTTTGAGTAAAAGCTGGTGGAAGACTTTATAGAGAGGCCTGGAGAATCCAGACAAATATAGTGGAAAAAAATTTTGTGTTTTAAGGTCATTACATGCTTTAAGTTTTGTTATCATTTTGGTTGCGTACCTCACAAAAGAACCCTACTTTATGTCTCTCTCCTAATCCCTGCCCTAAAAAAAAAAAAAATTATGCATCTGTTTTACAAAAGGATGAGAGAGATTTCATTCTCAGGTGATGAACAAATGTTTTGAGATCTTAGAAGGTTTAGATTTGAAAGGGTCATTCAGTTTCATGGCTTTTAGTACTTAGAGGTGGAGTTCAGGCATAGAGTAATCTAAATTAGACACTCTCTACCAGGAAGAGACGAAAGAAAAAGGACTCTTGTGGATCAGCATAAGAAGTAGGTAAATCAGCTAGCTCTTATTTTGCCAAAAAAACCCCCATGATTTCTAATGAAGACATGAAATGGAGAACTCACTTTAGAAACATTCTTAACAGATTTTAATAGCTCTGAGTCTTGCACATCTCTAAAATCTGTTCAGTATTTCTGTCTCCCTTTATGTCATTGTTCATATGATTCCATTATTAGATAAGGGAATATATTTGAGTTCAGCAATGCATAATACATGGAATCTTACATTCTGAGTCAAATTGTGTACTATAATGAAATAATGCAGAGTGTTTCTTTTTTTTTATTGGAAAGACTTCTTTAGGTTTTTGCTTCCTTTCATTTCACTTTCTTCCTTTTTAAACATGTTCTGGTTTTGCTTCTGTGCTTCCAAACTATTGTTCTGGTTCTTTGTGATAAGGCTGGTATGAACCTAACAGTGTCTTCAAGAGCTTCCAAAAGTAAAATTAAGCTGCACAGATGATGGGGCTTCCTGATGCCTCATTGGGTTGAAAGGATCGCCATTCATCCTTGTGCCCTTTAATGGCACTTCCACATTTACTTGCTAATGCATTAAAACTGAAGGAGTTACGAGGAACTGTGCAGGGAAGGGCCATAGGATACTTAATTTTTATATAAAAATAACTATTTTATATAAATTCACATATATACACACACACATGCATGCATACACACACACAAATTGCCACCTTTGTTTCTTGTGCCAGACTGATCCTATGAGCAAAAAGCATGTCTGAGGTGCTTTTCAAGCTACCTTATTTCTGAATAGCAAGTTTCATATAATTAAGCAGAAATTATTTTATGCCAAAGTTATTATGAACACTGCATACATCACAACTAAGTAAAACCCACAAGAGCAAGGACTGTTAAATCATGTTCCCAGGCATAGGCATATATTCCTTTACCTGTAGACAGCCACTTTATTAGTCAGAGAGGTATCAGTCCACAGACCACACCTGGAAGTCTGACTTCCTTGAGCAAGATTTTTGCACAAGTTTTCTTGCTCCTTCTTCCTCCTAAACTAGAGTACATGGGATAAAATAACAGAGAGAGCTTTGAGAAGATGTTACTGGATCCAGTTAAAATCTGCAAACTTAATTTCTAGTCAAAATGAAAATCTAAAGGGATCTGATCCATTTTATCTTTTTCTTTCTTTTTTTTTTGATATTCTGTGTTTTGCTAGGTGTACAAGATTGGTAAACAGCATAAATTGTCCAGTCTTTGGAACTGGCTCTAGAACACCACAGAGCAGAAAGAGATACAAACACAAAATCTTGTTGAAGTTGAGAGAAGAAATAAATCAGTATGAGGAAGTGCCTGTGGACTAGCCACCAAGTGTGGTGTTGCAGCAGACTGGTGTGTTACCATCTGGGAGAGTTCAAACAAGCTGTAAATCCCAGGACCTCCAGACTGTGGGAAGCTGGACTGGATAGTTTCTTGTTTTGTTTCTTGGGAGGTAAAGTAGAGGCTGGCTAACTTATGCTATAAGCATTCCCTGCTGGCTGATCAACATCAGACAAAAGAGTTTTCTTAACCCCTAGCCAAAGATAAGGCTAAAATGAAAGGACAGTTTAGAAGAAAGAGAAGGAGCTTGCTGAAAAAAAAGGACTGACCTCATGGGAAAAATTCATGCCAGTTAGAGAGGCCATTGCCTATGAACAGAAGGTCTAAGATCTTTTTCTTTTTTTTAAGTTTTATTATGCTGAACACTGGAAGTCCTAATAGCCTGATTTTTAAGGGAACCTAGTCATATAAGTGAAATGGGCATACTGGACATCTTCATGTAGATTTCAGAGCACCTAAAAAAAAAAAAAATCTAGCACCTATCCCAGCATGGCAATTCCATGAAAGAGTTGGACATAAATGTGAGCTGAATGGAGAACCTTAGGCACTCTGAAGGGCAATTCTTAGTGAATGTTTCTGCAGATGGAATGGGGGACGTAGATCCATGCCAACTTATTTAGATGGGAACTGCCTAGGAGCAGCCAGTAGAAAGTATCAAATACAGGAATGTTTCTGCCTAAAACACCCTGACTTTGTGGTCATCGTCTGCCCAGAACACAGAATGGAGCACACATCTTGGCAATAGGTTCCTAAATATTAAAGAATCACAGAATATCCTGAGTTGGAAGGGACACACAATGATTGTTGAGTCCAACTCCTATTTAGGCACAGGACAACCCCAAAGTCACACCATGTGTCTAAGAGCATTGTCCTAGTGCTTCTTAAACTCCATGAGACTTGGTACCATGAATGCCTCCCTGGGGAGTCTGTTCCTGTTCCAATGCTCCACCACTCTCTGGGTAAAGAAGCTCTTCCTAATATCCAGCCTGAACTTTCCCTGGCACAGCTTCATGCCGTTCCCCCAGGTCCTGTCACTGATCACCAGAGAGAAGAGGTCAGCACCCACCCCTCCCTCTCTGGTGAGGAAGTTGTAAACCGCAGTGAGGTCTATATTCTATGTTCTGGGATATCTCTCTTTACAGGGTACCTATAGGTATCTTCAGCATCACTATAAGTGTAGTGATGCTGTAGTGCTCCCATAAAACTGCTATTGTTTAGAACATTTGGAATTGGGAGATGTTGGCGAGAGGCTTCCTTTTCTGGAGGCAGTGAAAGCCCCCTTCACAAGACAAAACCTTAACCACCAAGCTCCAAACCCACTTTTGCATGGCTTACCTTCCTTTTGAAGTTTGGCCACTGCCGATTCAGCAATATGAGAGCCATCAGGCTAGGATGAAAGCAAGCAAGAGTTACACTTGATATAAGCATCTATACCAGGCTGGGTCTTTGGCGGACATCTGTGTGATGTGGTCTAGGGAATCCTGCAGTGGCAGAGGGGTTGGACTAGATGATCTTTTGAGGTCCCTTCCAGATCCTAACATTCTGTGATTCTGTGACTTAGCAAGATTTGAGTGGCCTTTCTACTCACATATGGATAACCTTGGATAGTGGGTATTTAGCTCCTCAAATGAGAAACTGTCAGAGCACATGTGGAAGCCTAACTTTGGCTGTAAGAAATATTGCTATTAAAAAAGAAAGCACTGTGTTCTTGCAGGCAGCCATCAGGATTTGTATGTACTCACTAGCAAAAGGAACCTCTGGACTGCGTTTGATTTTGGATTCCAATATGCATTGTAAAGTGTCTGTTTAGCTCTGGATCTCATTAAAGTGTATTTCCTAAATGCATTTAATTTCTCTTCTCTGTGTTTTTTAAATCATCCTAAATTCTTCCTGCTTCCATCAGAAATCAAAACCTGGGTTCTGAACTCATTAAAATCCTGATACTGTGATCCAGAGCTCATTTTCTTTCCTCTAGTAGCTTTGACTTATCACTGGGGTAGGAAAATTTGCCTCACATGTAGATAGAATTATCTAGAAAGACAGCATATAGTTCCTCCCTTGGTTCTCAAATCTAATAGGAATGTAGCAATCATCTGTTTGAGATGAATCACTTTTCTTCACAGGAGAAGCAGTGCTGTGTGAAGCAGAGTCCTCAATTCACCAGAGATCCTTGCTCAGGACTAACTTTCATTTGATGTTTTTTTCTTCTATCCACTCATTTCCCAGGGTGTCAACTGTTTATCAGAAGGAGCTGAGGCAGAGCAGAGGTATCAGAAGAGATTCAGACAGACAGAGATGAAGCTGACAGTGTGTGAGAGTGAGCATCATGTGACAGGACAGTGGGCATTAATCACTGTGAGATCAGAAAAGGCATACAGCACCAGCAGATGACTGACCTTGATCCAGAGAACCAATAAGGGGGAAAATCTGAGCAGACAAACCATTTTCTGAGAATCTGCTTCCAGACTGGCAGCAACTTTTGCTGTATGCTTGTCTTGCACAGGTACCACCCCAGTGGAACCAGTGCCTTAATGAGAAGGACAACACAAGTGACACCAAATAAAGTTCCAATGCTGCAAAGCAGAATTGATGAGATGACCCAAAGTGACTCCCGCCTGGCTGTTTCAGGACTGGAGTTTTTCTGAGAAGCTTAGGCTTAGGTTCTGGGTAGGTAGTTTGAGAGCTTGGGTGCTTTCTGGGGGCAGCATAATTTGGTGATAGTTCGGTAATGGATGTTGCAAACTACAAAACCAGAAGAAACCTGTATTTTTATTAGGAAAAACAGGGACTGCATACTCAGTCTTCAGTACTGACCATTTAACTGAGGTTTTCTGCAGTCCTGCCTGACAGACCAGGTCAAATTTGCAATACAATGTTTGGTATCATCTGTAACAATTTACATACCTAATCTAAGGCACAGGTGGGATTTCTGAGCTAGCCTATAAAACAGAGACCTTTGGATTTCCTGCTTATTTTATAGGTAGACTTGAAACCAGCAAATGTCTCTATCTGCCTGAGTCTGACAGATCTTCAGACAGATAATGCTTTATTTCTAGATGTACCTTGCAGTATGTCTCATGAGAACATTGAGCAATTCCCTTCTTAAATGCCTCTGGGACCAACACATTAGGCATTGCTCCACCTGGGGGGCTGGATGTGGAAGGTGGTTTTTAGGGCTGAAACTAGTGTCTGCACAGGATACACCAGCCTCTCTGCCTCAGACAGATTGCTCAGTATATCAAATATACCCTGCACACACCCGATTTCTTCCCTGTTTGAGACAGAAGGCAAATGCTCATATGCCTCTCCTCTGACAGAATGTTTGGAGGCCAGACTTCCCACATGTTGTGCATTCCACCAGGATGGTAATATCCATCAGTAGGCAGACAGTGGAAATCAGTTGTTAAAAGCAACAACATTGACAAGGCATAAATCCTATGCAGATCCTGATCTGCCAGCTGCAGATGATCCTGGGAGCAGGAGCTGGTGCTTGGAGCTCTCCCTCCAGCACTTCATGGCAAATTTTGCATAGGGAGACAGCAAGCATGCTTGTCTGCAAGGACTTGAAGAAGTGGATTGTCTTGCATATATGTCCTGACCAACACACGCTGTGGAATCTGCTTCAGTGCAGCCAGCTCTAGATGTAAAAATGCTTGATCTCTCACACTAAAACAAATGTGTTCTCTGTGTTGGGAACAAGAAGGTTAGAGCTGAGAAAACTGAATTAGAGAAGCAGGTAGCAGAGCAGAAAGAGTGCATTGATTGAATCAGCAAATCTACAACTTACTCACGATTGTACCCAGACTACGCACTGATTGACTGCCGAAACTTCCCCCCATCTCCTAGGATGTGCTGGATTTGTAAACAAGTGTGGGTTTTATACAGAGATGTGGAAACTGAAACATGTTGAAACTCTTTGGCAATTTCCAGGACTCGAAGATTTGACGCAGGATCTAAGAATGGTAGAGCCCTGGTCTCATGTTCATCTTACAAGACCAAGCTCTCAGCTGGTGAACCCTGGCACAGCTCCAGTGAAAGCTGATGTGTCCCACCTGAGAGTCTCTTTTCCTGAACAAGCTTCACTGTGCTTTTTATAACACTACTCAAACTGATTCCCTGCAACATTGCCTCTAGTGTCTTACCTAACTTGTTTCTAAGTCCAGAAGTGATGTGGAATGTGTCTTTGGCTCACATGCTGTTGTTTCCTACTAGTCACTGATGTTCAATTGAAATGATGCAACTTATTATTTAGGAGTAATTTAAGAACTTCCTCCTTCTCATATAATAATCACTATAGTGCATGCCATGATATTAAAAGAATTAAGATGAGTAAATGTCTTTTTTACTGTACTATAATCACTGAATCACAAAATATTAGGAGTTGGAAGGGACCTCAAAAGATCATCTAGTCCAACCCCCCTGCCACAGCAGGATTCCCTATATAAGTTCTCATAATGATTTTATGGGCATAAAAGGAACATTGCATAGACATAAACTGAATAATTTTATTGTTGCTATTATTATTATAATTGAAATCTTCATTGTCTTAAAATCTAAGAGTTTATCCTGGATTAAATTATAGCAGAAAAATTAAAGAAAATAAAATAAAGAATATTATTATGTAAAAATCTCCATTGCAAAACCCAGGAAAACTGTTTCAGTATGATGAGCTTTATATTTGCTCTTCACTTTTGTGGTTTTTTGATTCACCTTGAGGGAGCTATTTTGCATGATTTTTAATGTGCTTTTACACCCTGCTCTTTCTTCATTAATCTCCTAGACCATGTTGCATCCAAATTCATTCCAGATGGTGAGTTTTACTTATGTTAAATTCTGTTGCTTGTTGTCATTGTTCTCTTCATGGTTTTGTCCTGGGCTGCATTCCTTTGACCATAGGTAGGCTGTTTGTAGCGCCGGTGTCTCCAATGCCAACTTCTGCCTTGTCTTTTACCACCCTGTGACTTCTTCTCTGCTCCACATCCTCTGTCTCTTGTTCTTCTATCATGCTTGCACTCCTCTGCACCACACTACACAGTCATAAATTTCTACCCCACCCTAGAGTAATAAATATCTCATTCTTCACAAAATAACTACTCACCACCACCTTGCACAGAAAATCCAGTTACACTATAGAAAGACAAGCAAAAGGAAGACAAATCAGCCATAGCCACCTAGTCATTAGAAAAATTGTTCTTGTGGTTAAACCAAGTTAAGACAGAGCTCCAGGTAGGTCAAGACAAAATGAAACAAAGCAAACCTGACGTGGCCCAGTCCTAAGGCCGCTCAAGTGCGGTACAAAACCTATAGGCTGTTACTAGTGATAACAAAACAGTATTTCCTGGGCTACAGGGCTACAATATATATCAATTCAGAATGATACTCAGCAGTAATACTTAAGTTTTCAGACAGAAACCTGATTCTCATGCAAATAATAAATATTTAATATTAAGCCTTTTCCTCATTGCAAGCTGCAAGGCTTGTCTGTTAACTGAAATGGTAAATAATTCTTTTTTTCTTTATTAACTTGGAAGCATTTATGACCTATGATCATGTATCTCACATAGATGTGCTCTCTCTCTAAAGTAAATAAATTTAAAGTCAGTAATCTCTGCTTGGATATTTTCTTCGTGTCATTTTTAGTTTTCCTTTTCTGAATAATTTGTGTACTTATTGTGAAGAGCACATTATGGCACCATTTTGATTTTGTTTCTTTCAACAGGTTTACAAGCCCAGGAATATTTGTAATTTAGCTCCTTGCTAGAGAGAAACCATTTATATGAACTGATTGACAATAGCCTCTTCGCTGCCCCTGCTCTCAGAGAACAACTCCAAGGTATCTTTCCTTTCTGCCAACAGACACCTAGATATGTCAGGATTTCGAGTTGTGCATACTGCTTCTTTCAATTATTTTTTTCTTTCATAATGTGCACTTCTGTTTCAGCATCATTTCCACTGTATCTTCCTTCCAGTCTTCATTACACTTACTGCTTTACAAGGTGGGACCCAAGCACACTGCTGGTCTGATGAGCTGGCAGTCTGTGAGGAGTGAAGATGAGCACCAGCTCCTAAACGCTTCACTGCTTCCAGTTTTCAGTGTGGCTGATAAGAGGGGTGAAACTCTTCCATCCCTCAGACTGTACTGATGATTTCTGAAAAAAGCCTTTTTTTAAGGCATTATGCAAAAACTGGCCTTCTCTCCAAGGTGTTGGTGACATGCAGATCAATTCTGACTGGTTTTGGATCAAACTCCATTGGAAAAATGCTTCCATATTGCTTACTTTGGATGCCATGTTTATAGCCATTCATAAATTTCTAATTAAAAATTAAAGCTGCTGCTCTTTCTTTTTTTTTTTTGCTCCAATCTAAATGACACCTGAATGAGTTTAAAATTGTATAACCTCATCAAATTATTAAGCTAATTCAAGTGAGGCATTGAGGTTCTAAGCAGTCTAATTTTTTCTGGTGTTGTTAATGACAGTACATTAGCTGGCTCCTGAGATGACTTAAGACAATTTTCTGTGTTTATTTTCTGTCACTCTGCTACCTTATGAAGTGGTCCTCTGGTCATTTGCTCAGGATGAGTATCCCATGCAGTTACCATAACATTTACACAGATTACAGTAATTCTGTCAAAATATTGAATTAATACCTGATTACCTTGCATAAACTAAGTTCTGTGTATGAAAAATGGCTATGAATGCTAAATTTTGACACTGAGTTGGACAGAAGATGCGACCATGTGGGTTAAGAGAAGATTGCTATGTCTTGATATGAAAGTAGTAGGGAGGTCCTGTCTGACCAGCTGAATCCCCTCTCCTCCCCTTTTTGTTGAAGTATTTGACATTGATATTTAACTGTTCAATAAGTGAGTGGAAAGATTGTAACAATTTTTTAACCTGCAGCTTTCCTGTAATATAAGCCTTGATCCTTTAGTTAACTCTATGAATATGAGTCCACAGACTCAACATATCCATTGGGAAAGATGCATACCACAATGAAGAAAATAAAACCTTTATTGGAAAACTTGCACATTTTATGTTGGCATATTTGTGTGAAAATTTAATTTATCTGAAGCTGAATAATGAAAAACAAATATCGTTGATGCTTCTTTGAGAGCTTGGAAGCGTTAAGATTATAACCATTAGACACTGGGTTCACATTTGGGAGAAGCCAGTGCAGTTCAAACAAAAGTCTGCATAAAGTCTACTTGGTGTCAAATTTTTGGATTTAAAAGGGGTAATAGAGTGGCATGACTTTGGTTCAGCTCAGCAGAAATTTGACAGAGTGCAGGAGGAAAGATAAGGCCTGAAAGAAGTGATAATTCACTGACTCTGCCCTCCCAGCCACTCCTGTCAGTAAACAAGATCTTACTTCCCTTCAAAGTTGAAGATGAAAGTAGTCTGAGTTCGTTCCTGTCTGTGCATTACACTACATGGTTGTGTTGATTTCCAGTTGTCCTTGGCAAAGACAAAAAAGCTCTTCAGGGGCCTTTCTTGACCTAGAAGAAATGGCTACAGCTCAGTGGAAAGGGAAACTTATTTTCAACTTGTTCAGCTGCAAAAATGCTTTAAACAGCACTAACAGTTTGGAAACAAAAGTAGCCACAAAGACCTAAGAAGAAAACAAAACAACCCTCAGCATAGCTCCCGAGAACTTCCCCTGCCCCTGTTTTGTTGTAGTGGAATAGGAGGGAAGCGTGACGTGTAGTGCATGTCTCTCTCTCTTTTTCCTTTACAAAATTTTAAGTGCAGAGCAAGCCTGTATTTAACAGAATTCATGAAGTGCTTGCACTTTAGACCAGCCAACAACCTCAAACAAACTAAGAGCAATACTACAGGAGCATAGTTTTACTGCTTTTTCTTCCTCCCTGTCCACTTTCCCACAAACATACTTTCTCACCAACTTCATTTGCCTTGCTTGCTCCTAAAAACATGTCAGCATTTTAGCCTGCAGTGTTGGAACATTAAATTTTGTGAAAACTGTTGGCTCTGCAGAGCGTGAGTCTCAAAAATAACCCAATTACTTAGAAAAACATCAGGAATTTCAAATCACAGATCAAACCCTCTTCAGAAAGTCAGGACTTGAGCAAAACCATTGCAAACATGAGAATAGGGGATAACATCTCGTTCAGAAATGATAAAACATCAGTAGTACTTAGCAGGCTCAGTCATGGCTCAGTTAATCAACTGGATAAAGCTGGTTTGTGGGATAGGCAGCTGAAAACTCTTTACAAGAATATAATGTCCTCCCATAACCAGCTGCTCACCAGCAAAGGGCACCAAACACGTTAACAAGTCAGTAACAAATTTCTAGTCCAATGTTAAAACAGTGAAATGAAAATGTCTCTAAAATGATTTTGCTTTCTTTGGAGGGAACAATTAATGGCATGAAAATTTCTCCATCAGCAGGATGTCACCTATTTAAAATTTACAGAATAGGAAAACAAACTTTCCCATGTTAAAAAAAATGATAATAAAGCACATCAAAGCAAAATATTAAAAAACTACCTAAATTAAAGTCTCTAATGAAATAATCTACACAAGGATACCTTTCAATTAATATGTACTACAAGCATCTGTTGGGCTGTTCTGAAATCCACTTGATTAGCTTTTCACAGGAGAAAAACTCCCCTGAAGTTCCAAAGCACAGGAAGCATGAGTCCCTCAGCTGTTCTGAGGTATTTCAGCTCAGACTGTACTCCTGGAGTCCTTTTAAGAACTCCCAGAGCAATTACACACCTCCCCCAGCTGCTTAAGCACTGCGAGGTGCTGCCCCTCCCACAGGGAGTCAGAGCACGTTCTCCACAAACTTAGTTTTTCACAGGAGAAAAACTCCCCTGAAGTTCCAAAGCACAGGGAGTCCCTTGGCTGTTATGAGGTATTTCAGCTCATGCTAATGTTATGGTTTGGGTTAGAACAGAATTAATTCTGTTCAGTAACTGTGTTTTCTAAAAAATATTCCATGACCACGTGCATAGGGTCGTGTCAGTTTCCCCCCCCACAC
>VWZX01005612.1:34168-60864 GCA_013399015.1 Galbula dea
TAAATGTTTGGAAAATGATATTAGGGACTGTTCTGTATGAATTTACTTTTAAATGTATAGTGGATTAACAGGGGCTGAGACACATATCCTCAAGCTAAAATAGTTGGATATGAAATTGTATCCTTTGCATTCTTTCCTATTTAAAAATGAGTGGTGGAGAAAAGTGAAAACCTGCTGCTAATGTTATTTAGTCTTTCTATTACTCTTGTGAAAGAAACTATTAGTGGAAATCTGACAAATATTAGAATGTCAGATTGGTAGCCAACGTGGTGCAATGCAACAAGAGAAGTTCATTAGAAGTGGAACATGCTGGTTATAAAAGTCTCAGCTTTATCCTGAAAAAACCAAAAACATGATAAAAAGGCAATTTGAAAGTTTCTTTTTGAAGTATTAAAGATTGTTCAAGTATGACCTTTTATTTTTTCCCCACAGCACTAACATCCTCATTTGTCATCCTCTTCAGCAAAGGAACTGCTGCCTTCCATGAAAGTCTTTACTTAATAGAAGTATGAATGCTGAGAGAAGAAATAAAATGATATCCTAGATTTTTAAGTGCTTTATCTTAATAAACAACCAAACAGTGATTTGATGTTCTATGTGAACAAAAGTCCAACGCCTGGATTTCAAAATTCTGGGGAAGTTCAAGTGCTTTGAAAACCACCACAGCTTTATTTAGAGGCATAATTAAAAATTCACTGCCTTTGGCAGTCTGACACAAAGGTGCTGGCTATGGGTCAGAATATCAAGCCAGTTGTAAACTCTTCTCCTCACCTTGTTTATGCTGTGTGACAGTGTTCACTGATTGTCATGACTGCTGCCAAGCTTTCCTTTTTGAAAATCAATTGCAGAATATGAAAGCAATTACCACAAATAGATGCAGTCATTTAGCACAAAAGGATGGAGGTGTTTGGGCTCAAAGCTGCTACATAATGCAATTCCATGACATATGCTGGAAACAGCAAATATCCCTTAGACATATAGTAAAGATCTGTGTGATATGGGAGGTCAGGATGATGAAAAAGGGGTCCCTACCCTGGTGTTGGTATCTGCTGTTCTTGGTGTTGCTTTAAAAGGGACCATATGTTCTGTTGTCATTAGTTCAAATGTGCTTACAATTGAACATAACACACAAGCACATGTTATGAAAGCAGACTCAAGAACCTGTAGCATACCATAAATCCTTAACATCAAATTACCTAGTGTAGGTGTGCTAACATATCTTCTACTATATGATTTCATCAGAAATATAAGTAACCCTCTTTGTAAGGACAAGGTTGTTTATTACTCAGCTCCCCAGAACTGTGTCTTTACTTTTGTCTTGAGCATCCCATTGTTTCCAAGTGCAACCAGTCTGCAAGAGATTTCTCAACCAAACATTAAAGAAATTAGAGGAGGGCCATTAGTGTATGTTTAAAAGCACAATCTAGAGTGAAATCTGCTGCAGTTTAATCGTCTTACTGTTCTTACGTCTAATTTGCTGCCTAGTGGTACAATCTGTTTCTTGAACTAATAGGTTTTAGCATCAAATGTAGGTTAAGCCTGAGAGGTAAGAAACACTCATTTGTTAGGCAAACACAATTCACTGTTTGGACAGTTACTTTGGATAAAGTTGTGCTGCTGTGCATTGCTGTCATTAAAGAGAATGTTCCTTTCTTTTCTCTGCTTTCAGTGAGATAAATATTTCAGCTCCCTTCATTTTGTTCTTGATGGCCAGTTCAGCAAGAACTGTACAGATACACTGGTTAATGTGACATAGTGTGACACTGTGGAAGACACATCACAGTTTTGGTTTAGGATAAATGTCACCTCTCCACCAATTATTCAAAGAGGGCATACCTCATTGCAGTCACTTTTCTTTACCAGTTGGGAACTACAAACACAGTAAAATAGTGTGGTGGGGGCTCCTCCCAGCCCCCCACGCACAGCAGGTAAAGGAGAGACTGGATTGGAAGTTAAAAACTAAAAACTGCTTTAATAATAATAACAGATATAAATGAAACAAAATATAAACAGGTACAGGACCCAAGATACTGAACCGTCCCGATGCCAGCTCCCAGTGGAATCAGCACAAGCAGTCCAAAGCAGTNCTCAATACAGAAAAGAAATCGCTAAGTCCATGACTGCAGGTTTTCATCTCCACTTCTCAGGGCAGTCTCCGCAGGCAGGAAAGATGTGATGATCTCTTTAGGGTTCGCAGGCTCACAGGTTCTCTCCAGTGCTATGTATGTGGTGGTGGAATATCTTTTAGAAAATACAGTTACTGAACAGAATTAATTCTGTTCTAATCCAAACCATCACAAATAGTCTGCATTCCGAAATTGCTTTACCACATCTTAGGCCTATGACTCTATGAAGCTCTCCAGAAAAAACAAAATGGAATTATTGTATTAAGTTTATAAAGGGCAATGAGGTATTGCTGATAATGTCTGATTCACAAGCCAAATGTTGATGTTAAAGGAGAAGTTAGTAATAAGTATATTTTTTATATCAGCTTCTGGAGTTGGATGATTTGAAACTTCCAAAGAGGTGAATTCTTCAAAAATACTTACTGGGATCTGAAGTCTCACTGCAAATGCATTTTTATAGCTTCTGATTTTTTTTGTAAGATTTTGATAATCTATAGAAATTATGCTTGGTTGCCAGATCTTAATACCTGCTGTGCTGCAGTTCACAACTTATCTAAGAAATCAAGCTGTTCAAGACTCACAAGATTTCTTCAGATATGTTCGAATACTAAAACACATTACACTAGTTTGTTGTTTTGTTTTAGGTTTAGTTGGTTTGGTTTATTTTTTGAAGGTGGTGGTAAAAATGAGCAAAGAATTCTATTTGCTGTCTGCACTGCAATAGCTGCAGTTTCAGACTAAGGCATGGTGGAAACAGCTGGATGTGACTCAGCTGAAATTAATATTACCCAAAATAACTCATCAGTCCTGTGTCTCTGTGGGATTTTTCCCAGATTGTCAGGCCCCTGGAAAAAGGTTACACTGCTGGAAAGGTAAACTCTACCTCTTCCTGTGCGAATGCTTTATTTTAAACACTTTAAGGTAGTCTTAAAAAAATACTTGCAGACAAAACAAAAACTTCAGGAAGCATTGCTGGAAGTGTTTAAACAACTGTGGCTTACATTTTACACATGAGACTTTTCCAAAAAGCTATGCCGGCTAAACCTCCAGTGGAGGCATCATTTGAAAGATGCTGGATCCAATTCTTTCTCAATGCAGTATTGCATCGGCTCCAAGATCTTAGAACATAAACTGAGTTCACCTAATTCCTGCTTGTTGGGCCAAGAGCTGCACTAATTCATGGGGATTATTAAAGGGATTACAAACCTTTTGCTGTGGGGACAGGACAGAAGTCTAGCTGCTGCTCACCTGCCTCCTTGGAGTCCAAGTGATGTTTCTTGTATTTCAATATATTGATCAAATGGGAAGGAAGCTGTGCCAAAATGTAATGACATTAATGGTAGCAACATCTAAGAAGAGAGTTTCAAGTATTTTAAAGATTTCTCTTACATTTTCAGCTGTCTCTATGGGACTATATCTCTGTTTTATTCATTTTCCAGCTACAAGACCACTGGATGAGTTTAAAAAATATTAGGTAAATGATGAGAAGGCAGAAATAATATCTTTGAAAATGTATTTTTCCATATTTCTGGGATTCCAGCTCTCTGTGTGTGTGTTTTCTCTCTTTTTTTTGCAGGTGTCCTTTATATAACACCTATTCTGTAGCGTCATAACCACCAGGTTTTCTCTTTCAAAAAGCTGAGGGTTTTTACCTATACTCTAAACTGGGAGAAGTGAGTTAATTCAATGAACTGTTTAAATGAAGACTAGCTTCTTTGAAGCTTAGCAACTAGCTTCATAAAACACAAAATTACTGTCAATGAAAAGCTTCTTTTGTGATATGTTCTCACTGTGAGAATGCATTTTAAAACAGGTTTAGTGTCCTACCACAGTAAGACAATTATTACAATATATTTTTAGCTGGTTAAACACAGGACTTTTCAATATATGAGTGTTAACTTCTTAAAGTCTAAAACTTTCTTCTGTATTCTGCATTATTTTTTGTATATTCAAAAGAAAGAGAGCTGAATTTAGGTGTTTGTAAATTCAATCAGACATTTGTGGGCTCTAATCCAAGAAAAATCCTATGAGCAAAACTAGCTCTCTAAATAAAAGTCTGTTTAAGAAAAATAAACAAATAAGTAACACATAAACAGAACAAAAGCTTAAAAATGGCAAAAACCTTAATAAATGACAGTATGCCTGCTGCTTTTTCATTCCAAGAAAATATTTCATTTTGTATTTCCTTTATTTTCTACCTAAGGACTGAAATTTCTGTCTAGCTTAGCCAGCATAAAAGGCTATTGCAGAATGAATATATTGATGTCTTTTAAGAAGTGAAGATAATAAATTGTCTGTAACCACACAAAAACAACAGGATAAAAGTAACTAGCTAATTTGAAAAGTTCAGATATGCTTGGGATACTCTGCCATTGTGTGATAAAAATACGCTTCTTCAATTGGAAGACCAGAGGCAAAGATACTAATTTTGACATCTGTAACTTGGGAGCAGAAGCTGTTGCTCAGCTACCACAACAATAAAGGGCTTAACATAGGTGGGGGAAAAGTATTTTTTATTCAGCTTTTCCAGGAAATGTCCTCTACACTGGTTATAGTTGCCTCCGTTGGTTGGGAGGACTAAGTGGTCTTCCTCCTATACCCATTTTCCTGTAAGAAGAAAGTAAGGAGTCCTGTGCCACTGGAAGAGTATCACTGGTGTCCAGCCTGTGGCATGTGTACTAGGAAGACCTGCAGACCTGCATGTGGTCTCTGTCAGAGCAAGATCTTTTGTCTTAGAAGCTTTCTGTGTGGAGGTCATGACACCCTACTGCAAACTAAAGGGGCTCATGTGTTTAGACTTAGGGCGAGACCTGAATGTCAAGAGAACCTGCATCCTCTCCTTCTCTCATGTTCCCACTCCAGAACACCTAGAATTCTTGTCACAGGTCTTCATGAGTCAAGGGAAAAGGAGGAAATGCACAACAGAGCAGACTGGAGGACTGCATTCCTGTACAGTTTATCCAGTTCATGAGTCCCAGAAGAAAAATATCTTATTTATGGGAATGAATGTAGGTCTTGGCATTGTTGGCGAATGCCTGTGTTCTTGTTGAGTTGCTGGTTTTATGTTAGATAGCTTTGCTCAATAAGTCAGCATGACAGACTATTCCATGTAGGACCACGGTAAACCATTGATCAGGCTACTCAAATACTTTTGACTGAAGTAAAAAAAAAAGTTAATTTGCTTGAGAATTACATACTGTGTGTTTGCTGCCTTCATGTGGATGATGTCAGGTGTCAAAAATGCTGTCAAAGAAACTTGATCTCACCCTTCCTCATGCTTCTCTGACCCTGATGTCTCAGACACTTTGATATGACCTGTGACCAGAGGAAAAGCTAATTCTAATCTACATCTGTGGTAAAGCTCCTCAGGTTCATCTTACTTCTTCATAACAGTTTCATTATTTCGATTGTGTCCTTTTTTTTCTGACTCACCTGCATATTTTTTGGTGGTTACTGAATAAGTTTAATATCTAAATCAACTTCAAAATAAGAGGAAAAAAAAGAAAAAAATGGTATGAAGCTTGGCAGAGCTTAAAGTGTCTGCCTGTTTCCAGAGTTATCACCAGTGTTACAGACATATCTGCAAGACTCCGCAGAAGTAGAGCTCTTCACACTTACTTAGTCATTATTGTTCTCATGATACTTTAAAAATAAAAAAGTATCTCTCAATCTCTTTATCAAGACTCCAAACTTTTTAATGCAGGTCGTTGGAAGACTATATTGATTTGAAGCTGTAAGTTCTGTGAACCTTAATTTTTAAGTGTACTTCATGCAGAACACCTGAGATTAAATTTTAAGTAGTATTTACGAAGAGGGGGTAAATTCAAGTCTCAGCACTGACATAATTAAGGCAGATGAATAGGGTTTTTTATAGGTCCCTTTGAAATCTGTAAATGAACTTGTCTGTTCTTAGAGTCTTGCCTTGGTTAAATATATGGCTCTTATTAAAGACGAATTCTAATACATATACTTTTATTACCCGTATGTCCACAGGAAGAGATTGATAGGTGAAACCATACACTATCTCCATAAAGTCCTGCTTGAATAAGGTTGAGCCATTAAATGAAACATTTTTATTAAATCCTCAAATATGAAGCATTGGTGAAAATCACCTAAGAACTTATTAAAGTTATTAATACAATGGTTATATTATTACAATAAATTGAGAGAACTCAAGAATTTATCCAACCTGTTCTGCATCCAGGCAGATGGGAAAGTTGCCAACACAAAAGCTAAGTTGAGGGAAAGGATTGCAATCAAACAATAACACTGAAACATATTTTTAGTCAATAGAAAACATGTGACACAATTATTTTTTTCATTTTAGCATTCTTTATATCTTCCTCAGATCAATACTGTAAGACACAGAACATGTCCTGCACAGCATCAGTTTTGTTTTTTACGCTGTTCCATTTTTATCCTTGATTCATGCCCTGCTCAAAGTGCAATGAGGTATGAAATACAGCTACTGAGTCACAAAAGTTTAGTAGTGAAATGTCTTTTTTTTCAGAAGAGATACAGAACTTAAGGCAACACTGATGCAAGAGATGATGGATTGTTGGTGCTAGGGGTGAATGTCCACCAAGGAAAGCCTGTTCTTCCATCTCTGCCTCCACATGTCCGCTTCTGCTATGCTGAGCAGGTCTGGGGATAGAGGTGTCTCCTCCAGCTGAGAGCCCAAGCTTGGACCTTTCTACAGAGACCAGTCTTTTCTGTGTTCTCTCTCCCTCCTGTGATAAACAGAAACTCAATGCTATTTCAGTGCATTAAACTTTCCTGTTATGTGATATCTATGTAGACATGTCTCTGACTTTTCCCAGCAAACTGGATCCAGTATGATACCAATTTTTCAAAGTACTCTCTTAAGCAAGACTGAACAAGCATACAGGCAACATACTTGTCCTTGAGGTCTTGGCCTCACTGCCACAGAAAGCCAAATGCTCCAGCTGAGCATTCCTGGTTGTACAGCAGGCTAACACAATTCCTCTAAGGGTTGGAAACCTTAAAGAGTTCCTTGGGCTAATTAGGAAAAATATGTATGAAATCAATCAGTTTTCTTAGTTTACTTTTTTTTAGCTGCCATTAATTACAGGCAGCAAAGATCTCATGTGGGAGTGATGGTAATTCAGGCTCGCAATGTATTTCCAGCAATTAAATTTGTATGAACTGAGAAGGTTCAGTGAATCTTCTAATTTCTCAGGCATTAGCTGCACAAAATATATTTATCCCTCAGGAAAGAAAAGGCCTGATGTCAAATATGCTACAAGCTTTTATTTTTTTTTGTCCTTCTTGCTCTTGCTCCTTTTCTTAATAACATTTTAGATTGATTAAAGCTAAACCTTACGATCAAATTTCCTCCTATGTCTCTAAAAATATCAAAAGCAAATATCATGGATAAATTGGATTTCTGGTAACTTTGTATCCTGTGGGTTCTTAACTTTTGCCTAGATTTGTGTACCTGGTGCAAACAATTTTAAAGGAGCCTTGTGTAACTTGTAGAGATTCCAGCAGCCCATCTACAGCACCTTTGTCATAGCAGCACTATGCAGGGTCCCTGAACTTAGAAGGAGCATGGTGGTGCCTTGCTCTCCCTGAAACATGCATGACCTATGTTTGCTGTCCTGACCACCAGAAGCTTATGTGTGGGTGTGTTGGAGGTGTCATCTTCCTCTTGGAGCACCCTTTGGTCTCAAGGGGAATTCTTTGTACACAAAGATAGAAACTGTGCAGCTTTGCTTTGCTGCTTCAGAAGGGGAATAAGAGGAATGGAGAAATCTTTCTTCTTAGCAAATGGCATATCCTGATTAGTGTTGGTGGTGAAATGAGTGAGTGAAGGACTTTTTCTCCCCTCTAACTGTTAGAGCTTTCTTCTCTTTCCCCCTGCATTGTCTCCCTGTTACACCTTTCCCTTACTTCAGTAGCCCAGTGCCTATTTTTCTCTGGCCCATGGGTTTTTGACAGTTGTACTGATTCAGTCTCAGTGGCTGTTTTGCCCTTAGTAGCTTGTTTAGCATCTGCTGCCAGCCTTTCATTTCATCTTTCTTCTTTGTTAAGCTCGACTGGATGTCTGTGGACCAGAATCTTCCAGGCAAAAGTGTGCTGTTCTTGAACTCTACCTTCTTAAGTCTACAGACCAGCTGTGTTGCTGTATGGCAACTTCAGTTATATGTCTTTATTCCTCCTCAGCTGGCCTCCATGATGTCTTCCTTGGAAAAAGCCACCTTGAGGCTTCTGCAAATATGGATTACGGCGAGCAGATAGGAACAGGTTTGCAGTTTCTCTCCTACAAAGGGAGATGTTTTCTTCAATAAATCCACTTTAAAGAAAATAAATGTACAGTATGACATGCAGATTAGGCCTGAATGTAACAGATCTTCCTAGGGGAGATAATTATGTCTTTTATGTGCAGTAAACCCATGCATTCCTACATGCAGTAAAAAGATAGCTTGTTATTTCTCAGTGCCTTGCTTAATAAAAGTGTCTTCAGACTGAATTGGGGAGGTAAGAACACAAAAATGAAAGTGGTAGCATGGTTGTGTAGGGAAAAAGGCAACTCAGTTATCTGAAGAGAGAAAGATGTTCCAAAAATATCTCAGAGAAAACGAATACACTTCATCTATTATAAATTCTCAAAAACCCAAGTAGTTTTGAAATACATACATACAACATGGAAAAGTATTTACTCAGTTCTGTTATGATTCCTTTACCTACTTTGCAGGCCCCAGCTTAATCTGAGAAAGGATGGATAAAGAAGGAACAATCTGAATAGCAATGATTCACTCAGCGTTCATCCTGTCTCTCTTTCTCATGCCCTTTACCTGGCATTACATGCTACAGCCTAAATACCATACCTTATATGCTAATTAAATTTTCAGGACATGACAGAGGAAGTGACATTTTTTTCTGCCATGAATGTATATTCATGGCTAAAAATTGAAGGTGAAAATATCCTGAATTACAGGACCAAAGACCCTGAAATGTCAATGACTTTGGAATATTTTACTACAGCAACTTTTTCCCAGTGTTGATTGCTGATAGATACTTATTGTCATCTAGAGGTGGATGAATAACGCAAAGTCATTTCTTCATGTTAAAACTTTTGTCTCTCACTTAGTTTGCAAGTGAATAAATTAGCCAACCAAATAGAAAAACTGGGTCAATACCTACAATTTGAAATAATTGCAAGTTTGCTGGATAGGAAAAGAAAAGGAAGGACTTGTATAGTTACAGCAATTTATAGTGACTCGGACTTTTAATATTCAGAGAGTCAGGGGAAATTCTCCACCTTCGATCCTCGAGACTGAACATTGAACTGATACATTATTAATATATCAGGCCAGAGCTGTGAGGGAGGTCAGACTTACAGTTCTGTTGCACCCATTATTTTAACAATTATCTGCCTCCAGTGAGAGTCAACTCTTCCGTAACATTCAAACCCTTTCTGCAGCCATGTCTTGCAAGGATATGAAGAAGATTACATTGCTCCAAAAGAGAATAATACCTTCTTACACTGCACTGAGAAGAAATGCTAGTAAGAGAGTTGCAGTTGCAAAACACATGATAATACTGTTACCCAGCCTTCTAGAGATACTAAACTTTATCAGTATGAGAAGTTCCAGAACTACATAGTAGTTCTTGGCAGTGACACACAAATCTCCTGGAGCACCTACCAAATGAACCATGCACATCTTATATTCCTGGATCTGACAGAAAAGGGAAAAGTTACAAATATTTAGAATTTGTAGCTTCATTTCAAGGTTAGATAATATTGTTTCTGATGTGGTTCTGTAATGGTTTGACCCAGGTCTTTTCCTGGTAACCAGTTTGTAACCAGGGAAGTGATCATGTTTACCCAGTATTCCATATGATTTTACGTAACTGGGGATATAAATAAGGAGGGGAAGAGGTTCTCATTCTCTTTTCCCTTCTGGTGGATCTGAAGACGCAGGTTCTCTGCTATCAGTCTCACCCGTGCGGAGGAGTCAAGCCTTGCAGGCCTTGTGAGGCAGCGGTTGCTGGCGTTGGTCAGTGCAACTCTGCTATCTTAAGGAGAGTTGTAAGATTCTGTTTTTATTAGTTCTATCCTGGATTTCGAGTGTACATACCTGTTTTAGTTTCTCTTTTCCCTTTTTCCCCTTTTTTCCTTTTTTCCTTCCCTTTCCCCTTTCCCTTGGGGGGTTCCTTCTACTGTGTACATAGTATTTTAATTGTATATAACTGCTATTTATGTAAATATAAATACCTTTGATGTAGGTCGGGTTGTTTCGGGCTCTTTAGTTTCTCTCGTAGTTTTTTTTTAAACTCTGAGAGGAAAAGGGGAGGAAGGCTTTTACTGTGAGTTTGGGCATTTGGCAGGGAGCTAGGTCCTAACCATCATGGGTTCTAACAGTCGTAACAGGAGCAGCCCAGTGACTCAGAACAAAAAGTTGCTCAATGGCCAGTTGAGGTAAGCAGGGGCATATATGGAAGAAAGGCTTCATTTTCCACACTGGTATTGCCACCCACGCCAAGTTTTGACATACAGTTGATAACTCACTTCCCCCACATTTCTCCTCAGCCAGTAAAATTTCCACTTTATGGATGAAGAGAGTTGTTCTTATACAGAATGAGTAATTCTTCTCTGGATCTTACATATAGCCAAAGCATATTCATCCTTTTTCTACCTGTTTTTCTTTGACCTCCCCTGTTGTGAAGGACCCTAAAAAAGAGCTTTGCCTATCCAGCACTGCAAGCACACTACAGCTGTGGCATGTGGTTGAAACACTTGCAAACACATCTGAAAACACTTTTACTGAGTCATTTCAGGTACAAATGTTATGTCTAGGGCATAATCTGCTCAGAGCTGCCATGAGACTTCTACAAAACTCTGGACCAGAAATTTCTCTATTTTTGAGCTCAGTGCTTTGTCCTTTATGATGTTCTGTATTGGTTTTTAGTTGTAAAGCTCAGTCATTCTCTGCTTTTCTTCTCAAATTCTGCACATATTGTTAGATATATGAACTCCCTGTGCCATGAACGACAGGCCTCAGCTTCTCCTCCTTGTCAGCAGCTTATATCCTGTCTCTGCTCTCAGTGTAGCCTGCAGCTCGCCCAAATTTGTCCTCCAGCTCCAGCCTTGCACTATGCTACTGCAAACATCCTGCACCAAGGACCTTTTCTTGGTCTGATGCATGCTGTGCTCTCTTCCTGTGCTGAGTCAGAAGAGAAAAATTTTGGTTTTCTGCTCTGGAGGGACTGTGTCCAGGTGCTGTCCCTCAGCAGATCTATCTTCATTTCTTGTCGACTTTCTTGAAAAAAGATCACAGACTTAGCAGATTTCTTATCTGTGCATGAAACAGAAATATCAGTGTTGTGATGTGTCTGAAATTGGATGAAGTGTTCCCAAAATACATAAAGATGTTAAATGTTTAGCTGCCCTCCTCTGACATATATGGAAGCATTCTGGGAGAAAATGACCTCCAGGAACCTCCTAAACTGCTGTTGTAGCAGAAGGATACCTAGAGATGAAGGTCAACCTGTAGATTCAATATCTTAATAACAGGTGGTGCTTAAATGTTTAGATGTCTAAGAAAGATTTTAACCAGGTGTTGGAAACAATCAAGATATTGCAGTGTGTAGTTCAATGTCATCTGATTTATTTTTGGTTTTAGATGAAGTCCGTACCCCAGGTCTGTGCAACAATCCACTCACAATCCTTTTTCATTTGTATAATAACAGTATAGACACTCTTGTTGATCTTTGCTGTAACAGAATCAGACAACAGGAAATAAAAAAAGGTCTTATCAAGGAAAGTTTTTCATAGAGTAATAAAAAATGGGATTGGAAACAAAGATGACCTCATGAGGTCACCTAGTCAATGTTCTGGCCCCAATTATAGCTAAACCATTCATGACAGATGTTTGTCTAGCTCTTATTTTTCTCATCCCAGCGTGTCTTTATTCTCTGGCTGACCTTATTCTATTATGAATCAGGCACGATCAAGCCTCCATAAAAGATTAAAAGTTCTCTTTGAATAAGAGTCTCTACATTGTAAGACATATGTACAGCAGACAAAGGAGAATTTCAGAAGAGAAAACATCTGACCTAGAAACTGCTGTCATGACTAAAAGGTCTTATTTAAAAAGAATTTTGGATTCAATAGATAAAACAAACATTACCACATACGATGAGATTTTTAAAATTCCTTAACAAAATAAAACAAATTAAAAAAAAAATCAGTTACACCCTAAATGATGTTAATAAAGTGCATCGTGTCCTATACAAATCTCATAAACAACGTTTTATGAAATCAAACTCTTGGCTGAAAGATCCCATACAAATGCAATAAGAAAGAATCATATATAGCAGTCTTCAAAATCATATTGTTATAACTGCTTCAATGACCAGCCTTTTTTCCTTACATGTGTCTAGCTTTTGCCTTTCTTACAGAGGCTGTCTCCCACACAAAAGCAGAAATCTCTTTCTTGGTGCTGACTGCAGGCTGGGAAACATTTAGACCTCCATCATATACTGCAAAGCAACACAAGACCTATGCAGGTTTGCTGGAATGATGTATTTCTGGCACAGAGTCCCTCTCCTGTGATGCATCAAGGGTCGGTCAAAGAGTGCATTGTAGTTAGAACCTTGCAGCAATTGAAGGCATGCTGCAGAGGGCACTATTTACTAAGAAAATTAAAGAGGCACACGGTGTTAGGGAGTGAACAATGCTTGTACAAACATGTAGGGTGCTTTGATCCATCTATTTTCCTACTTATTCTAATCAGGTATGAGGTATGGGTTCAATTCTTATTTTTTTCCCTCAAGAGTTCATAGATCTGAGAGTGTCTGCACTCTGAGATTTCTCGGGATAATGTATACTCCATTATTATTTTTTTCAGGAAAAACCCCAATACTTAAAGCAGTTGTTGTATTTTGAATTTATTCTGGTCTGCTATAAATTGCCAGAAAATGAAGGAAAGTCAAGATACAATCTCACAGAGACTAACATTACACTGTAGGTTTCTGGAAAAAAAAACCAACAAACCAAAAACCAAAACCAACAGTAATAAAATGGCTGAACAAGATAAAATGGTCAAGTTCACTGTTTTAATGTTCTCAGAGAAGATGAGCTTATCACTTTCTGTCTGAACACAAGGTATTTTTTATGTTCATTTAAATGCAGCCATCCTGCTGATAATAATCTACATATTGTAAACTTCCTGATGGATGTTAAACAATAACCAAATTCAGCAATTTCATAGGAATTAGAAGGGAGGTGGGAAGATACCATGTAAGAGAATGAAAATGAGTTGTAGGACATGGAACTCTCAATATCAGTATATCACAGTATTCCAGTCAGAGCCTGGCTGCATATTTTATCTTGCTAGGTAGCTTTAAAAATTATTTATGAGACTTGCAGAACACTTAAGTGTACCAAAAAAGGAGAAATCACTTCTGCTCAGGATATACTTATGCTGAATTCTCACTGGTCTGTAGCAAGTTTAAGATGAATCTTCCCCTCTTTTCTTTCTGAGGAAAGCAACACAAATATGACAGCAACAAGTGTGACATGTTTAGTGGTTCAGCATTCGTGTGCCTGCACAGGGCTAGGAAAGAGTTTTCTACTTCAGCAGCCATGACATAACAATGCAAGCTACTCTACTTTGTCAGCAGGAATGGTTCCAGCAGCCTTTTGGTGGGTTATTGCTTGATTGAATTAAAACCAGAGAAACATGCAGTCAGATCAATTTTACAAGTGTTAGCTTTGAAAGGAACTTTTATCTCCAAATCAGGTTACATCGGTCAGATCTTTAGCTGTTGCTAATAAACTCTGAGAATTAGATTTATCTTAGCCTGGAGACAGAAGATGTCTTGGGATGTTTCCATTGTTTTAATCAGGAAAAATCAGCATCTTGATCCAGTCAAAAGACATAACCTCCACAAATGATTTCCATGCTTGCTGCAAGTCCTGTAAATCATCCAAAACCAAACACAGAGTAAGATGTCCTGACTTCACAGGAGACTATGTCACTTGCTTCATTGACTGGCAGTGTGATTTGATTAACCACCAACATCTGGTGGGTCCTTTCCTTGGCCTGAAGATGAAGGACTCATTTCTTCAAGCAATGCAGTGAAAAGTGCCAGCTGCACAACTCATGTAATTTGTTATATTCTGTTAACAGAAGTAATTCAGCAGCTAAGGAAAAGCAGCCAGCACAAAATCATAACAATGTGTTACTGGAGCACAATGTAAGTTCCTCATACCTCACACAGATTGACTACTACTTGTTCATCCCTACTCCTGCAAACATAGAGATCTACTACACACGTTTACCAATTTCCTCTTTTCTTTATGCTGTATGAAGATAATGAAGTGTTATATGCTTCTCTCAATATGAAGATTTCTGGTGATGTTAGCAGCATTAAAAGAAAAGGTGAGAGCAGCTGGAGTGCATTTGTTCTAAGAGAAATAAGGTGATTTGTCTCTGATGAGGAAAGGGTTTGTTTTTTGAATGTTGCAAAAATTAATAAAGATTTTTGATATACTGACTTGTTAGAGTCAAACATGTCTCCATTTAAGAATGTTTTCATCAGATACTTGCAAGATCATGTTGAGACTAACAAAGATATAAATATGCAAGTGATAAAACAGAACGTTAACCAACTTTTAAGTAGAGGAATAAAAGACCCTAAACATGCAGAAGTGATAAATAAGTCTAGGCACATACGAAAAATAATGGCTGCTTTGCAACTTCCTCTAGGATGAAACATTTCATGTGTTTTATTTGTCTTGTTCTGCCAGAATGAAGGTCTTTGTGAGAGCAACAGACAGAAAAAAGCTTGCAAGATTTCATTTTGTAACAATGCCACTTTAGTTTTAGTGATAGAGTGTTAATGCCTTCTCTTTATTTCTGCTTTAAACTCTCACTTTCTTCAACAATAGACTGACTTTCTGAGCACTGTGAGTGCTCAGATATAAGGATGGAAAGGTTTCGTCCAGAATAACCACAGTCTAAGCTGACAGTCAACAGTATCTTTACAATTCCTGCTGTTGTATGTGCAGGTGAAATAATTTGTTCAGGGATTTATAACTGAAATTGTGAATATATTATTTCTTGAGGAAATGAACACATATCTAAGCTGCAGAACTAATCCAATGTGACAGTACAGGTAAGTGAACTGGAAGAGGTTCTCAAAAGTCACCTAGTCATTGTCTTTAAAGCAGAATGTAAGAATTTGGTCCACAGATGTTATCGGTGAAGACAGCAGGCCTGTCAGTTCTTGATCAGTGGCCAATAAACGTTAGCTGCATTCAACCTCATGTTAAGTTAGCCGAGGAAATCTGCAGAGACTGAACAGTTTTATGTGTTGAACATGAGCTGTCTTTGTAATGCCTTTGTTTTGTTTTTCAATCTTTGTAAGTAAGGGGTTGTGAGGATTCTAATTTCTATAAACCTTCATTGAAGTAGCAAGATCAGTGGTGTAATTAGAGTCAGTGATAACATCATATTTCCTTTCCTTTTGCTAAAGTGAGAGAACAGACTTGCAGAGCTCTATCTTAGCAGCAAACACCCCCGAGGTCCCTGGTTTTGTGAAGGCAGACATCCAGGACATTTTACTATCTCATTCAAAAAGGGTGGTTGGACATGCTCCCAGTATTTAATGCAGTCTCCTAATTGCCTGGAAGAGAAATTCTATGGATGATTTTTATATACAATGGCAATGGATGAAGTTTGACAGTGATATCTTTGACACACGCTGACATTTAGATTATGTGCTTCATGCTCCATTTTGTTTTGTTTTTGTTGGATTTTTTTCCTTCATTTTTCAAAAGCACATTTGCTAATAGCTGTCCTAGTACTGACACACTCCACTGGCTGCTGTTGTTTGTATGAGAGAGATGTCCTTGTTCTCTAATCTAACATGATGATGAGAAACAGCAAACGCTCATGGGTGCTGCACAGCAGGTTCTTTTTGTTGTGTCATGTGCTTTCCATGCACAGTGTGCTGCTACAAGCTTTAAGCAGGCTCCTTGCTAAGAACAAGACATTTCTTTATGCAATGTGGAAGCCAAAGACTGAAGAAGTGTATATAATCCAAAAAAACCCAAAGAACAAGTGGTTCTGTGGTTCTGTGAACTGCACATGGCATGACAGTATCATTAAAAAGGTGCAGAAGGAAACGTTATCAGCTAATACAGCTCGGCAGGGAGCCCAGGATAAGATTAGATTCTCTGAAAGTACAATACTAACCTTTAAACGAGATACTGAGATTGTTTCCTATTATTTTGTTAAAGTAAACCTGACTATGGTTCAGGCCTAAGAGAGAAGAGACAAAATCTAACCATAAATAGTTTCTTAGAACCCTTATGTCTTCTGCTGCAGTTAGGTTTGCTATAGAAAGCAGCAAACCAGCAAAGCATAATCTTTTGTTGCCTGTATAAAAGCAGCATCAACACATTCACTGGTTCCTAAATTGATTCCCCTCCTGAATTATAATAACTCATTTTGCTAATTTCAGTGAGCAATGAAGCATGATCTTACAGAGGAATTGGTGTGATTCTTGGTTAATTGTATCAGGAGAAGTTTCTACTGAACATTTTTAGTATTTTGAATCCCTAAATAGATTTTCTTCATGGAATCTCTTGAACTGTATGTGCACCTTCAGCAAATCTGCTTCCACAGTTAAAATAAACATCCTAGCAAATATATTTTATTTGAGCTTGGCCTTATTCATGCTCCTTTTTGGTTAGTGAACAACACTGCTTTAGCTGTGCCAAACTGGCTGGATTGGCAAACCCAGCTCTTGGCACGCTGTTCCCACCCAAGCCTGGACCAGATATATGCAGGCTGCAGTTTGTGAAACAGAGCTGCAACTTGTAAGAACTTTGAACTGGTTCCAATTATTCCATTTCCAGTCTTGCCTTGGATTGCTCCCCACCTTATATCCCTGTTCCTCAGCACATTTTAACTGCACTTAGGGATAAAAATAATACAGGTAAAGATGTCATGTAACACTAACATTTTTTCTAAATAATCAGTGATAATGTGATAAGAGCTTATGAAAGAGAAATGTTTATGGATTATGTGACTGTATTGATGTACTAACCACATATCCCATTAGGTAAGTGCTTTACTTCACATGCATAAATACTGCCAGAAGATATAGCATCAGATGTTATCACTGCAGTAGCAGAAACAAAAATTACTTCAATAACCTTGCCTCCTGAGAAAACAATTTTAACTGGAAATTAGTTAATCCATTACCTGTATACTAAAAAGCATATTGGTGTGTTTCTAAGATATACATATTTTTAACCTAAAAGAAAAAGAAGAAGAACATAATTTGAAACCTGGAATTCAAATTTCTTTTCAAGATAATAGTAGAATTCTTTATGGATATTGCAGAAGGATCCTTCCTGGTCCTGATGGCACTGTGTTTGCAAACCAAACTGCCTGGTTCCACATGTGTAGATGAAGTGTGAGGAGATGGCTCTCGGTCTTTAGGATGATGATGGTAGGTCTGGAATTCTGCTGTCATATTGTCAGGAGAAGAGGCAGTGTAAAATGAGAGAGGAATATGTCTCATCAAGACTATGCAGAGACATAGCAGCAGAGATCTGTATAGCTTGTTTTGTGAGAGAGGGGGCTGCATATCAATGTGGTACCAGGAATGATATTTTCATCAGCTGTACCAGTGTACCAATGCTGAAGGCTTGATGTTAAAGAAGTGTTGTTGGTGTTTGTATTAATGACCTCACAGATCATAACATCCCTAATCTGTGCTGCTTCTACAACTATACAGTCAAAGATCCTCACCTACAGTGAAATCAAAGATGCTTTTAAGCCATCAGTAGTTTCTAACATCATACCTCTTCTTCTTGCTATATATTAAGACATCCAAGGGTGTAGATCCAAATTTCTTAGCTGTGAGAGTGCCAGAGCCCTGGCCCAGGCTGTCCAGAGAGGTTGTAGAGTCTCCTTCCTTGGAGAGATTCCGCACCCATGTGGATGGGATCCTTGGCAGACTGCTCTGGGAGATTTTGCTTTAGCAGGGAGGTTGATCTAGATGATCTCCAGAGGTTCCTTCCAACACCCACCATGCCGTGTTCTCTGATTCCTTGACTTTCTGATTTTGTATGCCTGTGTGTCTCAGAAACTACAGATAATATTACATGGATTACTGCCATCTGTGGGGCACGGACACTGGTTGCTGACAGCAATCAGAATCTTTTTATTATTCCATAAGCTAGAATTCATACTTTTATGGAAAGGATAATGACCAATTACCCTCATACAGAAAGGGCATTGACCAGACAGTAACACCTTCATACACAAAGTATACTGTATATACGATGATTAGCAAGTGACACTTTCATATACAAAGGATACTGACCAATTAAGAACTCACACTTAATAGATAAAAAAAGCCTACCATAAATGTCATAAAACCAGTGCCCTTCAAAGACATGTAAATGTGATAAGACTGACTCTGTGAGCGTGGGGAAGATAGGATGTTAAAACTACGTAGGGTGTCAAGGCCTCTGTGTGCAGCTGCAAGGCTCCTGCTAGCCGACTCCCACTTTCTCTCTCAGGCTATCTAACTTCTTTCTTGTGAGAAACTGACCTCTGCTTTGTCTAGTTTCTCTCCTGCAGAAGCCTGACCTTTACAGCCTGCAATGACATACCACAGCCATCCTCTTCTAAATTACATGGGGGATGTGGCAAGTAAGCCACAGTGCTTTTCTCACAGGTTAGCATTGTTGTTTAAATTCCTCCAAAAAATCTTGTAAGGTCCCCTTCGCGTCTTCTTCAGACTCCCTATCTCTTTGTTGAGCTATAACATTTGTAAAACTCAGGTGACTATATAGGCTTTATTTTAGGACTTCAGGTAGGGACTCAGGGCTTTTTGTTTTGTTGGCTGGGATTCTTTAAAACAATAGCAGAAGATTTCACATTTGTGTGTTTAACTCTGAAGGAGACTGTAGAGTAGCAGACAAGATATGCATGCATGGGGGCATAAACCTAATGAACAAGTGCTATGTAGGTAAGATTCAACCATTGGTAATTGAGACAAAGAAACAGACAAAGAAATGGAAACAGCTGAGGATGTCTTTGTGGTGCTGTGCTGCAAAGTGCTACTTGTTTTTAGAAACAGAAAAAATAGGTGAAACGTGGTGATGGTGGCTTTGGTTTTGTTTGTGGTTGGTTGGTTTTTGTGGGGTTTTGTTGCTGTTGTTTCTTTTCTCTTCTGACTCAGGAACCTCTTTTCAGGTAAGTCTGAACAAGCATGGTGCTGTTTCAAATGAGAACATCTGAAAACTTTGAGTGATAAAACCCAGGGACTTTTAATAGAAAGAGGTATGAGATCTTAGCTGCAGTGATTTGTGACCAGCATCAGCTCTTCCACTGATGATATATGGAATATCTCTGCACAGGATTTAGAAATACCGGCTCTTTCAGCTCACAGATTTGAGGTAGAAGTAACTCCCACAAAAAAGGTATAAGAGAATCTTCAAAAAAACTGTAACTCATAGAATCAGGATACAAATTCCTGTAAGTTTTTTTGTAAGTTTGAGCATGGTAAATTTGTGCACAGTATTCAGAGTATCTGTAGAAACTGAATTTCCTACCTTTTAATTTTTATTTTATTTTTTACCCCCAGGTCTGTCTCAGGAGCCTGTTACATATGCTTAATTTTGTCTGTAGATAGTACATACTGTTAAGGAAAAACATAAACTTATTTCAGACAATGAGAAGGAACAAATCTTAATTCACACAGAAATACCCACAGGAAATTAGGAACTGGTCAAGCTTGTAGTTATGACCTTCCTTATTTTGACATCCAGGCATCATTTCCTTATGTGGGTTTTGAAGTCCTGTTTTAGTACATTGCCACTAGGACAACCTGTGAATTGTAGCTTTAAATTAATTTATAGGCTGAAGTCTACTGAATGAAAATGGAAAATCAAAGAAAAAAAATGCTTTGGGTTTGTTTTTTTTGCCAGATGCTTGCAAACTAATATGTTTCCCTGCAGGCTAGAAATAAAAAGCATCTTATTAAATCACATCATAAATGACCCATGTAGCACAGTTTATTTTACATTACCTAGGTAAGGAGGCACTGAGCCAAATAAATCAAAGTGAACAAGGCAATAATTGTTCCTCCTTTTATATCACCTAAAATATGGGAGAAATGGAGGGAAAGTGATTAAAGTGAGAATACTTTATTAGTAATTGGCTTTTATGTCATTGGTTTTTAGAGAAATCATGTTCATTGTGGATATGGAAGCCCTTTCCTCTGTATTTTCAAGTTGACATTTCATATATTCGAAAAGGATAATACTGTACTTGTAAAATAAGATCAAACACAAAATGTAAGTAGCTTTGTTTTAGAGTACAGATTTTATGAGATGGATTTGGTTTTGAATTTTTTTTCATGAATCTCTGCTGTGAGAAATCACATATTCAGGAAGAGGTCAAAATACCTCTTCAGTGCTTGTATTAAAAATTCTATGATTTTCTGGAGACCAAAGATCACCCTAGATTCTTTCTTTAATGTGCCAACTAGTTTTATTGAAATAAATGGAATTACTTAATGGAGGTTATGTGGTGAATATGCTTCTTAACTGAACTTTGCGCTATACCCATTAGTCTTCGGTAGGATTAAGATTTCACAGAGTAGCAAATTAGATTTAATCATTACAGCTTAAGTGAAAGAAATAGCAATATGGCCCAGAGTAGAAAAATGACCTTAATTATGATTAAAAATATAAACCAAAGAGAAATATACCATCATGATCAAGATTAATCATGAACTTGCCAGGTCTGAAGCACAATTAAATTTTTTAATTTAAATTTTTAAAGAACCTGTTGTTTAAGACAATACTCCAACCTGCTTGCATACCAACATTCTTACTGGCTCATACTGAGTGTCCTCTTGATGCAGTGTCCTATCTTTGATGTCAGCCAGCAGCAGACACAGTAGAAACAGGAAATTACAGAATTATATAGAGGTACTAAATACAGAATAATATACATGTCCTTCTGGGATATTTCCCTATGACTTTCTGTCTTATGAAGAAAGTTGAGTTCACATCATATTTGAGCTATCATATTTATTTCATACTGATGGATAGGTCCTCTTTGAATTTGTCTAATCTTTTTCTAACTCTTCCACATGTTTTATTCTTTCAGAGCAGTATGTTCTGCAGTGGAATTTTGCAATTTTCAAAAAGTTATTTCCTTCTGTTTATTTAGGGTATTTTTAATCCATTATGGAAATAAGAAATGGGGACTATTTGCTTCCTGCTCAACATATGGTTGCTGGCAGAACTGGAACTGAGTGGAACTGAGTGTTTCAGTTAATTAGATGTTGAATTCAGATTTTGGTCTTTCAAGTTGTCCATTCAGACATTGGAGAGGGGCAGAAGTCTGTACCACAGAAGCACTAGCTACAGCACTGTCTCATTCAAACATTAACTGGTAACTGATGAAACCATGATAGGACCACCTTCAAATAATACTGTTGCCCCTGAATGACTGTGTCTACCGCAAGACATAAGTTGTTGCCTACGTTCTCTTCCAGTGTCACCTACAACTGGTATTTGTAGCTCTCCCAGTTTTCCCATGTCTAGGCTTCACGAACGAAGATTTGGGAAGGGCTCTACCCACGTTGGTTGCAAGCGCGTTGGTGGCTAAAAAGGCCAATACGACATAGGCATGAGCGGTTGCAAAAAGAACAGCAGAAAGACTCCTTAGATGGTGTGTTCTGCAAGGCACGATTCTTTCTGCCTTGTCTTTTCTCCTCAAGGGTGGATCTGCGCGCTTTCTCAAAAGCATCCGCAGCGTTATAGATGGTGTGTCTCCAGGCCTCCCGCTTGGAGGCCAGAGTAGAGCAGTTATGATGATCAATATGGCCAAGGCTGAGATGTTGTTTCAGGGAGTCCTTGTATCTTCTCTTTGGGGCTCCTCTCTTGTGGCAGCCCTGGTAAAAGCTGTTTGCCTTGCTGCTAACTGGGATTTCACACCCACAGAGTTCTGTATTTTCCTCTACTTCTCATCTGTACCTTAACCACTAATGTTGACTCAAGTCATCAGTTCTGCCTCAACTTGCTCATAACCTTTCCTGTCAACTACATTCTCCCCCATGCATTTGGGACATTCATTTATGGTTCATGGATGATGTTGTTTTGAAATCATGACTGTATTACAGAATCACAGAATCATTATGGTTGGAAAGGACCTTCAAGATCATCTAGTCCAACTGATAGCCCCACACTATTCTTATCCCTAAATCATACCCTGAAGAAACACATCAATCCTCTTCTTAAAAACCTCCAGGGATGGTGACTCCCCCACCTCCCTGGGCAGCCTATTCCAATATCTCACCACTCTTTCAGTAAAGAAATTCTTCCTCGTATCTAATCTAAACCTACCCTGGCACAACTTAAGCCCATTCCCTCTAGTCCTGTCACTAGTCACAAGGGAGAAGAGGCCAGCACCCACCTCCCTAGAATGGCCTTTCAGGTAGCTGAAGAGAGCGATTTTTCCCAATCTAATTTCCTAATTTCTCTTTTCCTAATCTATTCAGATTCCAGGAGAGAATAGTGTAATTTGTATGCATCATCATTTCCTGACCTCTAACTGAACACCTTGATCCCTCCTGCTGCAATTTATCTCTGCAGTTGTGTTGTGCAAAATACTGTAGGATGGGTCTGTATGAAGAGTGGCAAGCATGGCAAATACATGCATATGAGATAATTATGTGTAGAGGTGATCCTAGACATTGTGGCCACCACCTCACAGTGATGCCATGTTCTGCCTCAGAAGTGACTTCTTCTTACATGTTCATACCTACTATGTATTTGCAGTTGAAAAGGTCAGGCCAGCCAACTCAAACTTGAAAACAGGTGGAGTAGGCAATGAGAAAGCCTAGTAACAATCCGATGCAAATCCTGGTTATTCAATTACCTGAATATCAGATGAAATTTAACCTGATTTCCCCAAGAAAGTCCTTCAGGAACTAATTGGATATAGAAACTTGCTTGTCCTCTCTGAAAGGAGCACTGATCAACCTTGGCAAAGAGGGCTGTAATTCAAATTACCTACTACTGTTATGTGTGAAATAAACTGGCATTTCACAAAATATTTTGTAATTCTTTCATGATGAAAAAAAAGAATCAATCTGTATGTAGTGTGATCCTCACTGGGCCTCATGGCTCTCTCGTGTGCCAGAAATGAATGGAAAGAAAGAACAACCCATAACCTTTCTCCTCCTTTGTAAAAGGTCTTCCATAATTTAGACATCTATGGCTCCTCAAATTCACCTTTACTCAAAGCATGTATGTTCTTATAATATTGTTTTCTCATCCCAAATCACCCCCATAGATTATAAACAAATTTCTGGAGCCAGCTCACAGAACTGGCTCAGGAGTTAAACACTTGGGAGAAGAACAGAGGAAAGAGAGTTGGGCTTGCTTTCACCAGCTGTCCAGAGACATGATCAACCCATTTGTGCATCTGTGTTAACTCTCATCTGCCAAGCAGCCTGTGAAATATGTTGATTATTTTGATCTTCCATATAAAAGTAACTTTCAGGATTGGATTTCTTTTTTTAAATGGGAACAGAAACAACTCATCTGCAGCAACATATAAGCACTTTGTCTGGGGGTTTATGACCAAATGAGACCCAATGCACTGCATTCTTACATTAGGTTACAATAGCAATCAAGCAAAAAATTGACTGGATGACCAAGGGGTTGTACCCATACTTTAGTACCATCTGGTGAAGCAGGCATGATCCTCCCTTCCATACTGTGTCTGTATTCACCCCTAAATGTTTCTTTCTCATTGAAATTAGTAATTATTTTGGTCACAGGCCAACAGCACAATACAACATATATTGAGACAGTTTCAAAAGATCAGTTTTCACCTAAATAGCTCTGCAGAACTAGATATTCCTTGGCTGTCCTAACAGACTTTTGGTGTACGTTAATGGAGATAGCAAGCAGCACTTGCCATGAGTAATTTCTGACAGGATTCAGGACTGGATCAAGGGGCCTGATGCAGGAAGCCAAAATACAATCAGAAGGGTGCTTGGTCCTTGTGCTCTTGGCAGATGAGCAATATCTGCATGTTGCTGATGGCTTCAATCCACAACTGAACTGTCTATGAGTTGGGTTTTTTTACTGCCACTGAAGAGAGCAGAAGAGTAAATGCAGCCTTTATACATTGTTTGTTGTCTTAAATTGGTGGTTTTCAAGGCAATCATTCTGGCTTGCTTTGCTTGATTTGGTGTGATGGGGCTGTAGCTTGTGAGCATTAAGTTGGTAAAATTGATTTTATGTTAATGTCAGTCATAACTGAAAGGGTTAGAATATATCCAAAAGCAACATTAAACAGACTGTGCTAAATATGATGTATAGTCTTAATCAAATATGTCATTTGAAGGGTAACCAAATGTGGTCACTGTTTTATTGTCACTACATGGTCATTTACTAGAAGCCAGTAAACTGCACACTGCTTGTTAAATTTTGAGTGACCTTTTCAAAGCTGAGTAGAGTGCTAAGTATATTAAATGAGTCACGTTTCCTTATCTGGCGTGACAGATGTTTGATTTTGTTGACATTTGCAGGAATGCACAAACAATTACAACTTCAATTGTTTATTCATCAGAGAATGTGAAGTTACCTGATCGTATATATATACTGGGGGGTTCTGAGCAATAAATCTTGCTGTTGCTGTTCGTCTCATGTAAGTTTATCAGCATTTAAAAAGACATAAGTAACAATTGTTTTCTTCATAGAAAGGTCATTTCTTTTTGACAGGTGATGTTGTACACATTAACAGTATTTCAGGGAAGCCCGAGACCTTTAATGAATCATTTCCAGACATTATAAAGAGATCAGGTATTTGCACAAAATTACATCAAAAGGCATCTAATTTAGGTACTCTTGAATTTTATGAGCCTCACAAAATGAAGGATTAATCTGCTTTTTTGGATGCTCTTTGAATGGATGGGCTGGTTGGTTTACTGGGAATTCTTTCCCTTTTCCTTGGCAGAATTTCAGAACATCTAATTTTTTTTGGCAAACATTGGAGCATGTATTTCAATTTTCTTCCACTTATAATACTTATTATATAAACACAGCAATGTAGAAACACTGCCTTTTGAGAAAATGAGGTATGGGAATGATCACAGTCCTTTTGTACAAGACATCTTGAACTTAGCAAAGAAATGGTATAAGAATTAGACATTACTAATTCAGATGCAGTATTGCTATGTAAGTAATAATTCTGTGCAAAGAATGAAGTTTTAGGAAAGTTAAGTTTTATGACTAAGCATTGCAGAATAAGGGAAAAATAAATAGGAAAGTTTTGGGAATGGTTTTAATGTCTTCATTCTGTGCATATTCATTCCCGAGTAGCAAATACTATTTTTCAGTGTAAAAGAGAGCAACTCTAACCATTCAGACACTTTTGTAAATTCTTGTTACCTGTGCGCCACCATATATAAAGAAAAAACAAGGATGAAAATCAATACATGGGAAAAGATGCATTAAACAGCTAAATAAAATGTTGGCCCAAAAAGCTGACGTTACTTTTTGTGTAATTTTGGATATTTTTGAATTCTGCAGAAGTTTTACAGTTCATTTAGAATTCAAAAGAATTTGTTAATCAGCTAGACTTTGAATACATCCAGTTGACGCTTTATGACTTTCCTGGCAAAACAAAACCTATCACATATTCTGCTAGGACTTATCTATTTGAAAAAAAAAACCAAAACAAAACTAACCAAACAAAAACCTAAATGTGGCGTATTGGGCAAGTACCCTGGTTGCTGACTGCAATCAGAATCGTTTTCTTATTCCATAAGCTAGATTTTATACTTTTATGGAAAGGATAATGACCAATTACCCTCATACAGAAAGGGCACTTACCAGACAATAAGTAAGACCTTCATACACAAAGTATACTGATGAATTAGCAAGTGACACTTTCATATACAAAGGATACTGACCAATTAAGAACTCACACTTAATAGATAAAAAAAACCTACCATAAATGAAATAAAAACAGTGCACTTCAAAAAAATGTGAATGTGATAAGACTGACACTGTGTGTGTGTGTAAGATAGGATGTTAAAACTACGTAGGGTGTCAAGGCCTCTGTGTGCAGCTGCAAGGCTCCTGCTAACCAACTCCCACTTTCTCTCTCAGGCTATCTAACTTCTTTCTTGTGAGAAACTGACCTCTGCTTTGTCTAGTTTCTCTCCTGCAGAAGCCTGGCCTTTACAGCCTGCAATGACATACCACACCTAAAAACCAAAACACACCAACCAACCAACCAAAGAACAACCAAAAAAATGCTTATATTTCAAGAGATACAAATATATTCTCCAAGGCCTGAAAACACTCGTGGCTTGGATGAGCACACGCTTGGCTGGATAAAAAACTGGTTGGATGGCTGAATCCCGAGAGGTGCGCTCAATGGAGTCAAGTCCGGTTGGCAGCCGGTCACTAGCCGTGTCCCTCAGGGGCCAGTGCTGGGGCCTCTCCTGTTCAACATCTTTACTGATGACTTGGATGAG
>VWZX01005612.1:61095-111314 GCA_013399015.1 Galbula dea
GGTTTAGATTAGATATTAGGAAGAATTTCTTTACTGAAAGAGTGGTGAGATATTGGAATAGGCTGCCCAGGGAGGTGGTGGAGTCACCATCTCTGGAGGTTCTTAAGAAGAGGATTGATGTGTTTCTTCAGGGGATGATTGAGGGATAAGAGTAGTGTAGGGCTATCAGTTGGACTAGATGATCTTGAGGGTCCTTTCCAACCATAATGATTCTCTGATTCTGTGATTCTGTAACAAGGAAAACCTGAACTTTCAGAAGTTATTTAAGTACTTCTGTTCTAAATATCTTAGGTGACATTAGCAGTGTCATGTTTGCTACCATAAATGCACATCTGCATTGTATAAAGAAAATACCATAAAGGTTTGCTTCTTTTCTGGGTTTTGAGTGCTTTCTAGATCTACTCTTTTTAAGATAAAACAGGCTGAATGTGACAGAAGAACCTACAGATGATTATGATGGAGAGGGAAGCAGCATTGTATTTTTGGTATCCTGCAAGAGTATGAGAGACATTATGAGGCCAGATGGTCCGTTGTCTCCTAACGTACTTTTGCATTTTACCAGAAGACTGCAGAACTTTAAAGTATCAGCAGCTGAATGGGATTGTCACATAGGCAGCTAATCACCAGCACCAAATAGAAAGAGTGTCGAAGTTTCATGAGAAATATTTCTAGAAAAGAAGAAAACAGTTTTTCAGAATGGCTAGTGAGAGAAGGAAAATGTCTGGAAGTAAGGCAGTTAAGGGTAAGCAACAAAAGAGCTTTTTAGATGCATATGTTTTCCTTTTTCTATTATGTTTTAATTTAGTGGCATCTAATTTGAAGGATAGAAAATATGAGCCAGAATAAGGAGATCCATTGCTGCTGTTTAATTTTTAAAGTACTCCTGTAATTATAGATGGCTTGATTCAGTAGTATCTAAACCATAGGTAGGAATCCTGATTCCTGTTTCTTTAGGAAAACACAAAAAATATTCTGCTCTTTGGCACATGGCTACCAAAACCCATTTGTTCATTCATTCATGTGTTCAGACCATGTTTTGGTGCTGAAAAACCATAAGCCTAATCTCTGCCTCCCAGGAAGTGGCAGGGTGGGGTTTGCACCCACACTGTTCAACTTGGTACCTCCACTACTTCCCAAACAAGATCCATTCATGTTTCCCATGACCTGCTGGCTGGACCAGTACAAACTCAGTGATGGTCATTCACATGGAGATGGAGGTAGTGAGGAGAAATGCCTGGGAAAATTTGGGTCCCAGTATTTCTCTGATATTTTTTTGCACTTGGCAGATGGACAAACACTCTTTGGTGGGCAGCTTTTCTCACAAGTGATTTGTTGGAGATGTGAAACATTAAGCTTGACTTAGTATCCCTCATCTATCAACACCCTCCACTATTTCATCTTTAGTGAGATGGTTTGTACTCTTGTTTTTTTTTCTCTGTTGTCAATAGACTTACCTTGAATTTTCTTCTGTTTCTGTTCTGTCACTAATTTTTCAAAGGTCATTGATTTCTAAGGGAGACCAAAAGTTTCATTTAGTAGTCTTACCTGAAAATTGATGGGGGGAGTTAAAAAGATGAATGTTTTTAGTCCCTGAATGATATATTGTATTTTAGCTCTCCTATAATTTCAGAAAAATTTTATAGATTATGCATCTGACAGTAATGTCGTTTTCAGAAGCACAACCTGCAGTTACTTCCTCTCTAGCATGACCTGATTCAGTGGGTGTTCACATGGCTACTGGAGAGGGATCTAAATTTAGCTGAAGGAAGAAGCAGTATGTGGTCACCCGCCACCCAGAGAAGCTTTCACACAGAATATGACACCCAGGTTCATGTTCAAGTGATCTCTGACAGGTTCTGTAGAGCATGTCTTAACCCATGCAGTTTTGGGTGCACTGATCAGGGTGTGATCTCAGTACCACCCCATAGAGCTATTCCACTTCTCAAGGATTAAGTATCAGTTGCATATGAGGGATGGTTGGGCAATTTTACTAGGAGAGAAGAGAACTGAGTTTGTTTTCTAATAAATTAAAAAATATTAATTATATACAACTGTATTTAAACACTTACTGGAGCAAGTGCTGAAAGTCAAGTCTTTTCTCACATAAAATTATGTTGCCTATCAATTAATGGGCAATTTCTATAATGAAATGAAAACCAAATCACTAAAAACCTTAGGACATAGCCTCTACCTTGGGCCCAGTTCCTTCCTTGGGACCACCAGTGAGGCATCTAATGCCCCAGAAAAATGAATCTTTAAGGTCTGAGTCTTTTCCTTGTTCTTGGTATCATACTGATGCTGATGCTCTGCTTTGCTTTCTGAGCTTTGCACATCCCATTCCTAGGGCTGCCTACATAGCAAATCTCAGGAAAATTAACTTGAATTAACTTCTTAAAAAATGAACTATCTGAAGTGCTATGAGGTAAGTTTTTGCTGACCTACTTAAAGTAACTGGCAAATTGTTTTATGTAAATTGATTTCAGAGCTAAATTTAAATTGAACTGATATAGGATGGCTTTAACTTTAAAACAGTGTCAAACTGAGAATTAAACAAAGTTTAACTACTTTTGAAGTCACAGCTTCAGATAGTTAATTGTCCTGCAGATCAGCTGTCAGGTGCCTGTATTCTCCTTTTGCATTATGTACTGAGCAGAGGCACCTGAAATGCAGGAACAAGTTAAATGATGCAGTATCTAAATCCTTTTACCTCCCTCTTTGTGATGCCTCTTCAGCATATGAAAAAAAGACCTTATTTAGGAGCTGCCAGCCTTCCCCTTTGCCCTCCCCCAAAATGAAAAACCCAGTGCCCCCACACCCAGCTTCATAAAGCTAGCACTGAAGTACTCTCAACAGGGCTATAAAAAAGCATTTATAGTGGGCTGAGATAATAGTGAGTTAACAACTTAGCTGCCGCTGTTTTGGCTGAAAACAATTTTCGACAATAATGGATTCAGAGGACAATAACACGCCTAGAAAAACAAACAGGATAGAAAAGTGACAGTGGTGGAGTAAGGGTGGGGGAGCTGATGCACAGCCTGTGTGGTTTTGGAGCACAGTGATGCACATATTTCCAGAAAAGTTTCCAATTAGCTGTCCCTAAACTGAAGCCACAGTGCTTCAGGCTGACAGGAGAAAACTCTGTAAGACAAGGTCTTAAAGAGATGGATCTTCTTCAGAGAGGCACGTCTTTATCTTTCAGTTACCTGGATGGCTCAAGAAAGCATGGAAAAAGAATTGCTCATTCATATTCATGACCCATATGTATATGTACTTTACTTTTCTTTCTCCCAACAGCCCATCCTGCCACTGTTTCAGGCAACAGATGCAGCAGGCTGGTGGCTACCAGGTTTTCCCTTCCTTAGGGCAGAGATCCCTCCTCATGTCTTTACAAAACTACATTTAGTCCAGTCTTATGAAGCACTTTTCCCCACTACACTTAGTCCAAGTAATTCTCAAGAAATTCTGAATTCTCATGCCCTGATCAAAATTTTAGAAAAAAAGGAGCAAACTCACCTTCAGAATCTTTATATGCACCATTTTCCCACTAGAAAGGTGCATTTCCACATTTTGTTGACAGCTCTGGCTTAGTTAGGTCCTCAGCAACACTATTTATACACTGATATTTTTCAAAGAGCTGCATGCTCTACATAGCTAATGGAAAAGGTGGCACAACCACAGAAAAAACCTTAATATTATTCATGGAATACTGAAAGAGAAAATGGAACAGTGAATCACATTAATCCCAGCAAACACTATTGTTTTAAACTCATTTAAATGCAAGTCAAAGTTATTGAGCATATCATCCTACAGAGCAACTAACATATATCTTCTTGCTATAATCAGAGCAAACAAAAGCTGTTTAGGGAGTAGGTCAGTTCACAGTTTGCAGGAACAGGCCATTAGCACAATTGTCTCTGATAAAACCTACAGATATTGCAGAAGAGGGGCAATTCTGCCTTTATGTTTTATATAATTGGAACAATGATTAATTGCATGCATTCCCATTTGTACAGAAGGTCTTAACGGTCATTTCATTTGGCTCTGCCATAAACCAGACAATGCTATTCCAAAGTCTATGCTTCCAGTACCATGCCCTAAACTTACAGCTTTCTTCCCATTTTTCTACCTATGTCTTTTTGTGTTAGTTGAAAATGTAATTACGATCCTGTAACAATAAATTGTTACTGTGTTCCTCTGATACGCAATCAGATTTCCAATTAAATAACCCAGAGACTTAATCTATTTTGCCCACTTTACATATTTTCACAGAGGAAAAAAATGAATACACATATTTTTTATGGCTTTTTAACATACCCCACTGAGGTAAGAGCAAGCAGGAATNATTGCTAAACTGAGATTATGGAAATAAGCCAGGATAACGAAATGCAACATATACATGACCTTAATCTTTAGAGAATAAAAAAAATTTCCATGGGTTAGCCTCTCAATAGTGTCCAAGCTCTCATCCACTGCTTATGTTCAACAAGAATGGCTGCTGATTTGGTTGTCAGGGCAACCATGCTGCTACTTTCATATTTTCTTCCTTGAATATAATTTGTTTATAAACCTCTAAATTGTTTCATGTGCCTATGTTAACCCCAAACAGAAATAAAACTTTCAAGCCAACAGAAAAGAGAAAAAGGAAAAGAAGGTGACAGCTTCTACCAGAAAAGATTTTGAATTTTAACTCTTCTATTTTATTAGTAGTAAAAAGATTGTAATCTATTTTTCACAGGTAACTCATACTCTAATTATTTTATAGGGCAACATACCACTTGAAGTGGTCGTTCATAACTCAATAGAAAGCAAGAAAAAACAAAACCTAGGATTTCTGTTTAGGAAAAAAAAAGTCTAATGCCCATTGCTTTCTAAAAGCTGGATCTGAAAAATGGCAAAATTAATTGCTGAACACAATTTTCAGAAATATCTGATTTGAAAACCAATACATTTTTCATCAAATTAAAATATTTACCCATTTAATGTAACTGTACTCAAGTCCTTAATTCCTCCCTTCCATTCGATACTAAATTTTATTCCTGTATGATAGTATTGCCTAGAGAAGGAGCAGTTCTAAGTTAATTCTCCATTTCCCCGCCTCTAAAAATGAGCTTGGAGATGTGAATGGTGAATTCTTGTCAATTTGTACTAGCAAATTTTTCAGATGTGAATGACTTTGACAGGATAGCTTTTTCCTTTCATTCTTTTCTCAACTCCAATAGTTCAACTTCTCTTTATGTTGAAACCTTTCGGGATCTGAAACTACTACTTTTTTGTGTCCTTCAGCAATCTGGGTAGAATAGTAAAGTTCCACGTGGTGTTCAAAGAGTGGCATACCACTTGTACGTACACAATGGCACTGTGGTATCTGCAGTTATGTTTTCCATCCCTCTCTGTAGAAGAGGTTAACACCTCCTTGTGGTTTTGATTGCCACTGTAAACTGACTGAGCAGACATTTTCATTCAGCAGTTTGCAGTGGCATCAGGATACATCACCTCCATGAGAGTTCAAATTACCTCACTATCACTTTGCAGTTGTCAACCCTGAATTTAATCTGTCAGGTTGATTGAGCTACCTCTGTATATCTCTGAGATCACAGAATCACAGAATATTAGGAGCTGGAGGGGACTTCGAAAGATCATCTAGTCCAACCCCCCTGCCATGCATAATACCAACATGTAAAGGAAATGTGAATTGTTGCTTTACAGTCCTATTTGTGTCAAACACTCACCATTTGTTATTTCTAACCTCTGGTATGCTCCTCTTTCCTCTCACCATCAAAAAAAAATTAAATTGATAGCTTCAGAGATCTTTGTAAAGGTTTTATGAATGTTCAGCTGTGCTTATGAAGTGAGACAAAGTAATGTTGCAGTGTACGACAGAAAGATTCTTGAACTGGAAACATTACAAATATTAAAACATAAAAGGCATCTAAATCACATCTAGTTAGACCTACCAGAGAAACTGCTTAAAGTCTACTGACAACTAACATAATTAAAATGCTGAAGTGTAAACCTCTCTGGAAACAAAGTGAAACTATTTTGAGTTTGAACCAAAATAGAATTTATGAGGCAGAAAATTGTAACAAGAAAACTAGAAAAAAAAATCCTTAAAATTGGTATCTAGCAAGCAAAATCTATTATCATTCACATAGAGGTGTTATTTCCCAGATGTCCTTTAACCACTTGTTTCCTTCATACAATTTTAGTGATGGAGAAGCACTGTTAACATACTGGTTTTTTGCCTATAATGCCAAGCCTGAAAGTGTTTTTTATTTTTCTACCTTTTTTTTCTTTCAATTGATTTATCTTCCACCAACTCAAGGTGCCCTAAAGGGAATCCAAAAGGCTGTTTAAAAAATAAATATTTCATTGGGTACTCAGGCTATTATATAGCTAAATGTGATGGATCATACTCATATTTTGAAGGGCTTAACACTACAGCTCCTGGTTTTTAATTAATCTGATCTTGTTTCAAGTATTATCATTAAATACCAGCTTGTTCTTACATATATATAGCAACACCTCCATCTCTGGAGTCACTTAGGACTGGGTGTTTCTGTCTAGGGAGAATATGTTTAGAGAAGCCACTTCTGAATGAGATTCTGGTTCCTTTCAGGGCAACTAACACTTGGTATTTAATAGGGTCACAAAACCAACTGATCTATCTCCCTAACTTGTGCTGGAGGATGACGAAGTAGGGCTTGTCAGGCTGCAGAAGTAGGCTAGTCCCATTTATAGGAAGTAAACAGAAAACTCATTAGTTCAGCACCTCTTCAAGTCATCCATTACCATTTCAAATTGTACATCTTTTGGAAGTTATTTTATCCACAGCTTTGCCCCCTGAGACCAGCATAAGATTCCCTTTCAGATCTAACTTGGTCTGCCTTAGTGTCTTGCTGCCATGGATGTCTTTTCCACCCTGGTGAGCTAGGTATCGAAGAGAAGAGGTGTTACAAAGTGGTTAGTAACAGCTGTATTTCAAAAAATCTACCCAAGTTTCTCTGGGTTACCTTTTTAGCAGTCAAAAAGCAAATAAAAGATGAGGAGGACTTAAATGGGAAATCATAAATGGGTAAACCAGAAAATATTAAGACTAACATAATTATGAGAGTAGCATTACAATAAGCAAATAAACACAGTTGAAGAGGGAAGGTGCTCTAGGCTCTGACATAAGAGAATTTCAATGATGCTTAGTCATCTATGATTTAGCTTTAGGTAGTCCTCTGAGGAGCAGGGATTTGGACTCGAGGATTTTTATGGGTCCCTTCCAACTTGAGATATCCTGTGATATGATCCTGAAATCAAGCTTGACTATAAGCAGTGATCTTGTCATAACAGCAAAGAAACAAATAAAACCTGGAGTTGTGCCTCTGTGAAACTAAACACTGTCAAACATCCAATATTAATGATAGCAGCCATTTATATCTCAACAACAAATATTTTCCGCCCAGGTAGAAGAATTTTTGACTTTGTTTTATTGAACAGTGATGAGATTATAGTTAATCTAGTAATAAAAAATGCATTTGGGAAAAATGATGACTGTCCCAGTTTGCATTAATAGAAAGAGAAGAACAGATCTGTTAATGTGTTTCTATTACAGAAGTGAAAGTTCTGAAAACCTAAGGGAACCAATTACTTAAGTCAGAAAGAGGATTTAAGGACTTGATAATTGATGGGGCTTGAAAATTACTGAAAACTGCCAAACAAGTCATGTAGAAAAATAGATTAATTCTAAAGGGACTAATTACAGCTTTGGCAGCCCATAACACAGAGTTTGCAATGGAGAATATGGCTACTCATTTTGAAACACAGTGTTCAGGTGCTACATTAAAAATACAAGTTAACAGCTGAAGAGCTACACAGATCAAAGTCAGCAAGCATACTTAACCCAATCTGGAAAGAATTAACCAAGTAGATTAGATTAAAAACTAGAAAATTGTTTTAAACTTTCTTTTAAAATGGAAGATTAGTTAATATTGGGCACTATGAACACAGGTTTATCAAATGATAGTTTATGACTAAGATGACATGTCTAGTCAGCTAACATAACCAAATAGGGCTGATATGGGTCAGTTTTTGTATGACTCTTACAGGCACACAAACAGTGTCAGTATACAGTAGGTAAGAGCTGGAAGACAACCACCAGCAAAATGGAAGTTCAGATCAACCCCCTGAGTATGCCTTATAGTTGCAGCCATTGACATTAAGTAAAACAGCAGGAGATGACAGGTTATGGGTACTGTGAGTCACATCAGTAGTTTGTGTAAGTTGGTGGCAGAGTTGAAAACAAGGTAATAATTTGAAAACTTCTTATAACTAGTTGCCCCCAGGATCTCTCTGCTCCTAAATGACTATGATCCAACAACATAACTGCAAAAAAGAGTACAGTTTTAGAATACCTTATGAGAATTTCTAACATTCAATCTAAAATTAACTGGTTTAAATTTAACCATACATGCTCAAAAATTAATTTACTGAGAAGGGGATGATACTCAGAAAGGAGACCTTATTTTAAGCAGACTAAAGGAACTGGTTTACCTGGCCCATAAGATAAACCTTCAGAGATGATGCTTTTTCTTTTCAAATATATCAAGCACCTGCCAGTAAGGGGAAAAATTAACCAAATCAAACATGTTATTTAGAAACAAACACAGTGACTGTCCTGGTTTGGGTTAGAACAGAACTAATTCTGTTCAATGACTTTACTTTTCAGTTAAAGCTCCTGGGAGAAATTGCACTTTCTAAAACTAACAACATGTTTTTGCAGACACTGCCTGCTTCCAGCTGTGATAAGGACTAATGATTAGATCTACTGCCAGGGATTGGTATGCCAAGCAAGGTCACTGCTGAATCTTGTGTCTCACGTTGAGGGGAGGAGGGGTGTGCAGGGTAAAGGCTGCACCTTCAGGGAGGAGTGGACAGGACAGGTGACACTTAACTGACCAGCTAAGTATTCCATCCCATGTATGTCATATTCAATATATAAACTGGGGGGCAGTTCCCCCTTGTTAGTGGTTTTTAGCTTTTGCTTTGGCTCTCCCTCTCTCTTCTTATTATCCTGCCCTTGATCCTGATCCCTAAGTTCCTTCATCCAGTGCCAGGATTCAGCCCCTGAGCCTGGATCCCATCTGCTGCTGAGGCCTTCTGCCGCAGTATCAGTAGTGATATAGTTACCATCAAGGGGGTTCAGTATTGGGTTTTCTACATATTTGTATATATTTCATTTTTCATTATTATTATTATTGAAGTAGTTTGAGTTTTATTTTCCAAACCACAAGTCTCTCTCTCTTCTCCTCTTTCCCTTCCCATGGTGGGGGGGGTGGGGAGGAAGAGGGTGTAATAGGGAGTGTCATTGGGTTGGTGGTCAGCCCAGCCTTGACCCTCGACAGTGACCTAGGCACAAAGACATACACAGTGGAAGTTACATTTATGATCCGTAAGAGAAATGTTATTCTCTTAACAGGCTTCCACTCAGACCTGCCTTGTGCAACAGACATTTGACCTGCTCATCTGCAGCAGGAGGCAAGTGAGACTTTGTCACCTAAATGTCACCATTTTGATTTTTGCATAAAAAGGATGGAATTTTCTTTATAATATCTAAGTTATTCCAGCAAGTCCCCAACACCAGACCAAAGAATTGTCACATTCCCTGGATTCTCTAGCTGTCCTAGCATGATGTTCCCATTCCACCTACACTATACACACATTCATTCTCTCTAGGACACAGGGAGTCTCTGTTCAGAATTACTGTGCAGATAGAAAGTACATTAGGAAACAAACTATACCATATAATCATATCTGTCATAGTCATAAAGCATTCTACCTGAACCCGTTATAGTTTGGAATCCTTCCTATGAATCTGGCTTTCATTATCACTTATCTGCAGACTTTGCTAGTCCTTTGATCAAAATCATTGTGCTTCACTGAACTTCTTTTTAGCTCTACTGAAAAAGATGAAGCAACAGACAGTATCATTCTGCTTTGTTCCCAAGGCCTTCAACCACCACTCATAAGCATTTTAAGGCCACTGCTAAAAAAGAAATGTGGCATTCAAACACTATTGTTACAAACAGTATTTTATTGCTCTTACAGACACCTCTGCTGTTGGTATTTGATGACAAGTTATTGTTTCTATAGATTTGAACTGTATCAAGACCCTAAACCTCCATGTAACCATCCTTCACTTCATGGATTGAGATGTTCCAAGCCACCTTAAACGCACTGTGCTACAGCAGGGCATGTTTTAGGGGAAAAGCAGTAAGCCTTACTGAAAGAAAGCAGCTCAATACTCGCCACTTAAAACCATTATTTGCAAGGGTGAAGTAACCATTACAGGGTTATGTTAGTGCTTTTTATATCCTTAGTCTTTAGCCAAGGCAGTTGCTGCAACAGAAGTGGATGCGAAAAAGACTTCCTACTCATGCTGTCAAAGGGGCCACGAATGTGAACATCTGTTGTATTCAAGTCGGCATAATAACCCTGACAGCACTCTTCACAGCTCCCAATTACCTTTAATTTCACAGGCTCCATTGTGAAGTGTAACTCTGCGCCAAGACTACAGCTACAAACTGAAAGCTATCAGTTCTATCCAAACAGCTACAAATTGGCAGCAATATCAGTTTTGATAACCTATAGAATACTACCAATACTTTTTTCTGGTCAGTTGTGGTTGTTGCTGCTGTACTTCTTTTCCAGGCAGCCTCACCATCTGAGCCTGAAGCTTAATGAAACTCACAGAGCAATGCTTCTGATCCTGCTCCAAGTAACAGCAATGCAGAACACCACAGGGTTCTGTTAATAGCAAGCTCTTCAGAAGAGCTGAGTGTGGAAGCTCTTTTGACAGGCTGAGAGAGTTAGGGTTGTTCGGTCTGGCAAAGGTTCCAAGGAGGCCTTCTGGTGGCCTTCCAGTATCTGCAAAGGGCCTACAAGAAAGCTGATGAAGGACTTCCCAGGATGTCAGGTAGTGAGAGGAATAGGGTGAATGGATATAAACCAAAGGAGGGCAGATTTAGACTGGACATTAGGAGGAAGTTCTTCACTGTTAGGGTGGTAAGACACTGGAACAGGTTGCCCAGAGAGGCTGTGGAAGCCCCATCCCTGGAAGTTTTTAAGGCTAGGCTGGATGGGGCTCTGGACAACCTGATCTAGTGGGAGGTGTCCCTGCCCAGGCAGGGGGGTTGGAACTAGATGATCTTTAAGGTCCCTTCCAACTCTGACAATTCTATGATTCTATGAAGCAAAGCCAAATACGTAGAGACAATTAGTGTTTAATTTAGTACTATTACACTGTAATTTGAAGGTGTTCTCAGTACAAACCAGTAGTCAAAAGCGTTTCAAGGGTTTCATAAAATACACAGCACAAGACCTTCAGGTTTAAGGTTTTATTGAGACACATCCAGCTATACTTTTCCCATTGAAAGATGTTGTGCAGAAGACTTCAACTCTGCAAGGAGAAAAAAAAAAACAATTACACAAATTTAAGAACTCAGTGGAACCTCTGAATCTGGAAAAGCTACATGCTTTAACTAGGATTTTGATGGGCTTTGCTTTAACTACCACATGCTTTTGCAGCAGAGGCCCTGACTTACATGAAATCACACAGTTCTAAATGATCAAGTTCAATAAACATCTGCTTATTATATCCCCTCCCCACCTTAGTCCAGAGAGCCAAAGGCATCAGACTTGCAAAGGAATTACAGAAACTACTTTACATTGTTCCAATTATGAGATTCTAATGAGGATTGTTATTTCTTTCCAAGAAGTACCTCAGTCATGCCAGCTTCTCAAGATTTATTGCTTCTCAGATTATAGAATGGGCAATACCAGGTTATTTCCAAAATAGAATCAAATTAAAATAAACTGAAGTGGCCTTTCAACTGAAAATTACATGCCTGCACATTCTGAACTATGTCCAAGGCTTGCTTTGTCTACTAGGGTCATCAATAAGCATCAGTGAAAATCGTTTCTGTTGTTAATAACCGTATTTTAAGTGTACCTTATCCTTTACATGGTCAGGAACACTGTATGTAGCTGATGTGATTGTTTTGACACGGCTGAACTGAAGTACAAGAAATCTTGTTTTCCACTGAGTTTTAACTGGCACATCAGAAAGCGTTTACAGTATCACAGTTTCTCATACTGTTTTGTTCACATCACACATGCCAGTTATTCCCATAGATTACGTGTAATGTAGCTTTATGTTTCTTCAAAGATGGTGGTGGACAGTGGTTTGGTTACAGTTATTATTCAAATCAAATCAGTAGCACTCTTCTGACAGTTAGCCCAGCCACTGACTACCAAGCAGCTGCAGAGAGGTGCGGCCTTTGGGAACTCAAAGTCCACAGGTTATTAAGAATGCAGCAGCCTTGCAACGGAAACTTAAATCTACTCATTATTTGAGTTTAGATGCAACTGCAGACCACAACTCTAAGCACCTGGGACTGTGAAAGGCTGAAAACTGTAATAATAGTTAGAATCTTTAAAGCTCAGTTTTGACCACAGATTCCACCAAGCTATGAAATCTAACAAAATCATTTACCTAGTTAGGGTAACTGCAGTCCATCCTCTTCATTTCTTAAGAAGCTGGTGTCTGACTATAGCGAAAGGGGCAACAAAACCACTTCCAAAGAATGCACACATTAGTACGAGCAATCGCCATTTGTTTTCCACAGAAAACGGAAGGTTCTGCAACAGAAAAGTGAATTTTAGTTTTGCAATCAATACAGTAATTGCTTCCTCATCCACTTGAAAACAGTAGGAAGCTCAGAGGATTAAACAGGTGAAGTCAAAATGACAAACAGTCTCAAAACAATATCCCTTAGTCTCAAGAAAAAAACAGCAATTAAAGTAACAGCTTGGATATGACATCTGGAAATCATTTTGTTCACTCTTCCCTTCTCTCCTGAATTCAAAGCAGGGCCAGTTTGCTGAAGGCCTTACTTATCCAGTCGAGCACAAGTGTCCCTAAGACGTGGATCACCTCCAGCCTCTCTAGGCAAACTGCTTCAATATTTAATTGTCTCCATTATGAAAATTCACGTTCATTAAGTAGGTAAAAATTAGTTTTCAGATACAGAACGTAAGAGAACATGTTAAGCTCAAGGTACATCAGAAAGCGTTTACAGTATCACTGTTGGCCCTCATACTGCAATGCTCATCATTTGTACCACTGAAGGCGAAGAACACTGAAGTCATCTGCATCACAATTCGCTTTGCTGTGCCTGTAACAGCAGAAGCACAAGAATCCAAAGCCTACCCAACACTAGCTAGGAACACGCAACACTTACTCCGCTCCTCACAACAGCACCCAGTTTGCTGGGACCTTGTAACTCAATATACGTACGAAACCCTTCCACGGCGGCTCATCGAGTGAAGAGCTCACCTTGAGCATGCCCGGCGGCGGGCCGGGCCTGCGCCTCACCGCGGCGCCTACGGCAAAACAGGTTAGGCCCAACACGGTGCTTCAAAGACACCCTTACAGCCCCTCTCCAAAAATCTCACGATTTCTTCCCGGTCCCTCATTCAGGAGCTAAAGCGGGGCTCGCCTCCGAGCTAGACCTGTCACAGACTGCCTACGGGCCACACCGTCGACGGCAGCGCAGTGTCCTTCAGGGACACTTTTCTCCCCTTCGTGCTCGTCCACCTAGAACCACCACCATCCCCCGAGGCAAATCGCCTTCCTCCCTCCTCCTCCACCCCGCAGCTGACCTTCATTCCCTCCTAGCCACAACCCCTCCCCGAGCTCGGCCTCAGGCCCTTTCTTGGCGACCTTCAGCCGACGCGGTAGCGGGTCAGAACCTCCTCCCCGTGTTACCTTTCCAGGGCCTTCCTCATAGTGGCTCCTGCGGAGGGCGGAGGTGGCAAACCTGCGGACACTAGCAGCCAGCATGGCAACGACAGATCAGGCCAACAAAACTCTCCCCCCGCGACCTTCCCTCAGCACCACCGCAGCCTTCTGGGAGCTAGCAGCGGAACCGGACGAGGAGGAATGCCTCTTGCCCCGGGGCATGATGGGAGTCGTAGTGCCGCTCTGTGATCATGTGGTCACGCACCAAGGCCTGCGATTGGGCAAGCACTGCCCCTCAGAGACGGGAGAGACCTGCCTCTCCCCGCCCCTGCCCACCATTTTGTCGGCTGTAAGGTGTTCCCGCCGCTTGTGGGGGGAGGAGGGGAGGGAAAGGAGGAGGGGAAAAGGCGGGGGGAAAAGGCGGGGGGAGGAAGGGCAGAGAAGTTTCCTTGGGTGCCTGATGGAGGAGGCAGTATGATTGTAGTGAAGTTCGGACAAGAGAAAAGGAAGTGAGATGTGTATTTGTGGGGAATGGTCTCTTTCGACCCAAAGTATTCTAGGATTCTGTGTAATCACCTCTGTTATGTCAGGCTAATCGTTCGAATAGTACAGGTCACATTGTTGAGCAGAAATCCTTCACTTCTCTGTAGGGTTTCAAAGGTGGTGAAGGTTTAAGTCGAAGTACATAATTCATCTTCACAGTGCTACAGAAATAAAGGTCACTTCGTATCAACTTAGCTGATGGTCATAGTTTTACATTAAAACTGGAAGCCCAGTGAACATGGATGGTGAAATGATGAAAATGAGTCTGGTGCTGCCAACTTTCATGAGTATATTCTGACATAGTTTTCTTACAAATATACTCTTCAAAGAAACTCTGACAATATAGAGAGGAAAACAGCAACAAACAAACCACGCTTCATATTTGGAAAAGAAATAAAAACCTGCAGTTGTTAGTTCTAAGGATATCTGTTTTCTTACACACAGCATTTTAAATGAAAGCTCTGCATTTTATTTCATTAAAGAGGAGTTTGATATTGCCATCACTGTGTTGCAGTGAAATAGTTTTTAACCAGCCTTTCTTCATAGCTGAATGGTATATAAGGGGGAATTTTTATACACAACAATGTAACACGTTAATCAAGCCATGCTGAAAGAACTGCAAATTTACTTAGAAAATTTATTTTGTAAAATACAGTAATTGGGAACAATAAGAAGTTATAATTGCAGATTGTTTTGAGAGGAAAAGTATGCAAGCAGAAGCTGGAAAATCAACATGAACCAACAGTATTTTAAAATGTTTACTGTGTATTAAACGACATGAAGGGGAAATAAGTGCAAAGATTAATTTAAATTTCATTATGAATTTAATTTATAAATTGCACCAAAAAAAAAAAAAGAATTTGCACTAGGTGTACTTACAAACACTTCATAAACAGTTATGGGAGTAACCAGTAGTTTGGACTGGAGTGCTGTTCTACACCTGAATTTTAATGTAAGAAAGTTAAACTGCCAGGACCATACAACATGGATACACCATAGCCTCTTTGTACAGATCCTGTTCTGTTCCCCTCACAAGAAAAGACTCTCATGCAATCTAACTAAGTTTCTTCCACAGTGAATATCAGTGCAAATTATCCATTTAAGCATGCCTGCAAATGGCCTTGTCATTTCCAAGTGCTTCTTTATTCCTTGACCATTAATAGGTTATATAAAATTCTAGGACACATTTTGGCCCTGTTTATAGACTTAGTAACTAAATTAGATTCCTTTAGCTTGATGTTTTTCAGATTTTCTTTTTCTCTGTCTAATTATATTTTTACTTTATATGTCAGAGTTTTCAATTCTTTTTCTTTCTTAATTTGTTAGTTCTTCGGTCTAGTGGAGAATGCTTTCCTGTTTCTGCTAACTTTCCTTGTTGTTTAGGCAGCCAGGCCTCTTTCTTTTTCCCCTTTCTGAGGCCTTTCCTATTTAGAATTTATACCACAATGCAGCCCTACTTCCTGTATGGGAGTCTACTTTATCATCTTTATAACAAGTGTTCTCAATTTAATGTAGCTCTTTTCTTTCTCTAGTGGATTTTACGGTGTCTATTGCTGCTGAAGAGATGCTGAATATAGGTATAAAGATCCATGTTGCACAGTGGCACTTCACTGATGAGATTTTGTACTGTATGAAGATCTTTCATGTTATTAAGGACCAAGTAAATGGTTCGTTCTCTTCTTGTGGTCTCCTACCTAGCTGATTCACAAAGCAATCAGCGATATAATTGAACAATTTATTCTCTGCTTAACATCATAAGTAATTTTTGCTCAGCCTACTCAGGGATAATTTTGGTCACTCAGTGGATTGCATTTCTTATCCTAATGCTATGGTAAGTTTTTTTGGAGTAGCACAGCTGGTGTTGCTCTCTTTGGGAGGAAAGTGGTGTCAGGGTACTATGTTGTCAGAGTACTACTTGCTGTTGCTAGGCTTTGACCTGCCAAGTATATAGATTTTGTCTTACTCAGTAAGACTGTTAATTACAAAGAAACATATTAGGCAACATGTACTGGAGAAAATTACCCCACCAGTGTCAGAATTCACTCACTGTCTTTCCTACATATACTGAAACCTGATACTACCTCTTTTTTTGTTAATTGATTTCATTCTGGTAAGTTTCTGATAGGCCTATTGTTTTCTTCTAGGGCTATAATGTTTATTTCCCCCCCAGGTCAATAGAAGGGACAAAAGCAGTAGGTTTGGTATTTTGACGTTCAGATAATCCAGAAATCTTTTAGATTAACTCCTGTGGTGATACAGTTACAGGCCGTTGTTAGCAATAGTAGTTTACTCCTTGAGCTGATGATTTGCTGCTGTTTTCTATGTGGGCAGAAATAGAGAACTGTAGGTAGGTATGATAGGAGTGGTAGATCTTCATAAGAAGTTAAATCGATTTACAGCTGGTCAAGATGATGCTTGTATCTGTTCTCCTTCAAAGTATAAACTAGGAAATGAAGTATGCCACTCCAGGCATTTGAGAAAAGCATGCAAGAAGTGCTTAGAGAAACAGGCTCAGTTACCATTGATTGGCATTTTTGCAAAGTAATGAAAGATAATATCTTTCAAATTAGTAGAAATAAGATGTACAGTTGTTGTAATGAGAATAATTGGGTACCAGGGCAAATTGTTATAGGAGATAGTAAATGCTCCACTGGGTGCCTTGTAAAAAGACAAACCTGAAGATAAATTGTGGGTCTTACAAAAGGAATTACTCAGTGAAATTCCTTGGTATGTGTCATGCAGGGGGTCAGTAAAGATGATTATAATGGTACCTTCTGGTATTTAAATCTATGAATCTTTGAATCTAGGCTTTTCATTCACACACAGATTATTATACCTGCAATATTTTCTTGGTTTAAAAAAACTGTAACTGTAATTGCTTAGGTTTGCCGGGTTATCTTTTTCATCTTCAATAGAATATATTACATTTTGCAAAGAAGCATAGAAAGCTTAGTGGATGTTTTAACAAAACACACGGGGCAATGCAGGGCTGTGTGTCTCCAAGCTGATCATGCCAAACCCCGAGGGAGAAATGATAGAATCAAGATACAAGTCATACTGACTTTTTCATCCCTATTTTATAAGTGAAGGAAACAACCGTTTGCTAATAGTCAAATTTTGGGTCTGGGTGTATGTACTTCATGAAAACTTTTTAATAGCATGAATTCCCTAAAATTTTTAGTACTGTCACAGGCAGTGGTCTTGGGAAAAAAAAACAACTGCTATATATAACAGGAAAAGACTGGGATTTTTTCTGCAGAAATTATCCTGTATATTTGTTGAAAAGAGAAATTATTTTGTGGAGCAGTTAAAGTTAGCAGTTAACCTCCCTCAGGTGATAAGGTCAGGTATTAACCACAAGATTAAGAAGTTGTTAAATGCTAATTGATGAAAGGGAAAGGCTGAGTAGAAGCCATGAGAGGCATTATATAATGGGTATTAGTTACATAGTTTTAGCAAAACTGTGGGTTAACAAAAATATCTCTAATAGACTAATTTCTCAGTGTCTTAACTCTAATTTCACAGGAGTAGCAGCATATCTCTCATAAGAGTAATTTAGCTAGCCTTACATATAATAACTGTTGTTTTTTTTTTTACAGGAGAGTGAGTATTCCAAAGTGTATAAATATATTACTAATATAAAATAAAACAGAGAACAGTATTAAAAATAATATGGGGATTATCATCTGAAAAAAGAAGTGTTCATATGTGAGGCACCTGCATTTAACACAACGAAGGGCTGAAAATTTTGAAGTGAAAGAACACAGCAAATGTTAGTTTAAATGAATTCTTACTTTAGAAAGATACTGACTTTGCTTCCACATTGCCCTTCTAAGCTGCTGAGAAGTGAAATATTGTAGTGAAAGGAACTGTTCCGTGGAAATCTTTACAGCACTATTGTAGGCATGGGTAGTATAAGGATGCTTGTGGGAGGTGACTGTAGGAGAAATAGTATCTTTCATTCTTTTATTATGTACATATGTTAAAATCAGCCAAGCTTCCACATGTGCAAGCCTTCCTTAGGGTGTGAAAGTGATGGAAAAGTGAATATAGACTGAAAATAATTTTTGGAAGGCATAGTTAAAAGGACAACTCCTCCCTGCCCAAGGTGTTTTTTTGGGTGAATCACTTCACAGATCCAGTTCAGTATGTAGTTGCACAAAAACTAATGCTAGCCCATAGAATTGTGTGGAGCAGTTCTACCAGTAAAAAGGTGGAAATGGAGGTATAGAATCAGTGCTTTTCCTGGAAGCAACATCAGCTTATGTTGGCACAAAGAGTCTGTCCAACTACAGCTTTAGTGCTGAATATGTATGTATTATTTTGGATTAGGGCATGAGAAAATTATTACATGAGACAAATCAGATTCTTTCCCATGTCCCAGCCTTTTAATGTCTAATGAATTTATGGATTTTAGTTCCCAGGATCATCCTTGATAATATTCAAGAAAAGGTGCTACTGTGGTAGGTGTTACAATGTTTTGCAATTTTAGAAACAGGTTTCAATTTCTCAGGAAATGTTGTAAACAAGAGTATAAAATCATTGGATATTTTTGTACTGTGATATCCTTATGTCCATAAGTCTTTGTGAAGCTCCACTGTCAGCTTGCTTTGTTATTTTGGTCAACCACTGCTCCACAAATGCAACTTACCTTTTCTTTAAAAATGTGTAATTAACATTATTTGCATTTTACAGTTAATTTGTGACCATGTTAACAAATAACATACACAATTGGACTTACCTTTCTCAATCTGATTTGAAATAGTATGATTTTTGAGTCCATTTGAAAACAGGACTTATGAGGAGAGGCTTAGGGAGCTGGGCTTGTTTAGCCTGGAGAAGAGGAGGCTGAGGGGAGACCTTATTGCTCTCTTCAGCTACTTGAAAGGCCATTCTAGGGAGGTGGGTGTTGGCCTCTTCTCCCTTGTGACTAGCGACAGGACTAGAGGGAATGGGCTCAAGTTGTGCCAGGACAGGGTTAAGTTAGGAATTAGGAAGAATTTGTTCACTGAAAGAGTGGTGAGGTATTGGAATAGGCTGCCCAGGGAGGTGGTGGAGTCACCACCCCTGGAGGTATTTAAGAAGAGGATAGATGTGTTTCTTCAGGGGATGATTTAGGGATAAGAGTAGTGTAGGGCTATCAGTTGGACTAGATGATCTTGAGGGTCTTTTCCAACCCTAATGATTCTGTGATTCTGGGTAATGGAAGGTTTATTATGTGAGATGTATTTTAAAGGCTTCATGAGAATACAGCACTTGCATAGTGAATAAAATCCATTTTGCATTATTCTTTTGTCTTGACATCTTTCTCTAAAACGGAATACGTAAAGGTCCTTATTTATTGTCATAGACACCAAGACACATTTGGTTTATAATTTCAGTGAGCACTGTTATTATTACTTGCAGTTTGAACTATCTCCTTGTAACAGTCATTGGTTAGTTAAAGCCAAAAATGCTGTTAATTTTTCTGCTCTATTTGTGCTTATTTTTTATTTAGTTTAACAAAGGATTCTTAAATCAAACTCCTTTTTTTATATTTTATCATAGGGGTCTGAAGTCCTCTTACTGGTTTCTCCAGTATGAGGGCAGCACATGGTTGAAAATGTGCAAGGAAGCAAAAAAGCCCCTTCAAAATACAGTCATTCTAATATACCTGTGATTCCTAATATACCTGTGATTTGCATACTTATCTGATAATTTTCTGCCAGGTTCCTATTTATGACTCTTTAGCCATGCAGAGCCATTTTTAATGTTTGTATTTCTGTTTTTTAAAGAAAATTAGTTTAGATAAATTAAGCCAGTATGATCAGAGGGGTTGTGGAATCTCCTTGTCTGGAGATATTCAAAACCTGTTTGGACACGCTTCTGTGTGACCTGGTCTCAGGGATCCTGCTGTGGCAGGGGGGTGGACTGGATGATCTTTCAAGGTCCCTTCCAACTCCTAACATTCTGTGATTCTGTGATGATCAGCTTTCCTACTGTAGAAGGAACTCCTTTGTTTAAATTTATTGTTCAAATGGAAGGTTAGTGGTCTTACTGTTTCATTTTTTTTGTGCTTGTAAAATTTTTCTATCATTTGTAGCTGTATGAGTTCACAGCAATATACACTGGCTGTCACCCTGACTAAGGAAATTACTGAATAAAAAATCTCACATGTATCTTTGTAAAAAAAAAAGGAGCATGTAGGTTTTGTCACTTAATTTTGGGAATGAAATGCTGAGGTGTAAAACTTAATAAGATTAGTGTTGAATCCTGAACCCTAACCACTAGACCACCTCCTCCCTGTCAACAGGGAATTAGTTGCTTCCAAAGCCATGATAGATATGTAGAGCATTTCCTAAAGAAATATATTCTTTACAGTAGGCTAAAATTTGTGATATATTTAGCCAATTGAAAAGCCTGTTAGAGTCCATAAATGCTATTGAGTTTTGAAGGTGTTTTTTTTGTTTCTTTTTTGTGGATTTGTTTTTTGTTTTTGTTTTTTTTTTTCCTGTGGATAGTTAAACGAACAAGTTACACTCAAACTACCAAGTCAAGCAGTTGATGTACAACTGGAAAGGGCTCATTTGTCCTGCTTTGTATGCGGTGAAAAGGTATCACATACATAACGTGAATGCAATCATTACTGACAGAAAAAGGTGCCTTACATCAATGTCATAGAATCATAGAATTATCATGGTTGGAAAAGACTTTCAAGATCTTCAAGTCCATCCAATAGCCCTACACTTCTGTTATATCTGAAGTGCCACATCTACTTGATTTTTGAAAAACTGCAGGGATGGTGATTCCTTCACTTCCCTGGGCAGCCTATTCCAACACTTCACCACTCTTTTGGTGAAGAAATTCTTCCTAATATCCAGTCTAAACCTGTCCTGGCACAACTTGAACCCCTTCCCTCTGGTTCTGTTGCTAGTCACAAGGGAGAAGAGGCCAACACCCACCTCCCTAGAATGGCCTTTCAGGTAGCTGAAGAGAATGATAAGGCCTGCCCTCAGCCTCCTCTTCTCCAGGCTAAACAACCCCAACTCCCTAACCCTCTCCTCATAAGGCCTGCTCTCCAGACCCCCGATCAGCCTAGTTGCCTTTCTCTGCACCCTCTCCAGCACCTTGATGTCCTTCCTATACTGCGGTGCCCAAAACTGCACACAGTACTCAAGGTGTGGCCTCACCAGTGCTGAGTACAGGGGCAAGATACAGAATACAGGTAAGAATATAGGCATTCCTGTAGAGTGAAAAGAATTAAGTCAACACACTCTTTCACGTCCCTGCTTGTGTGCAGGTTACAGCTTGCTCCTGCGATGGTTTGGACCTGGCTCCTTCCCAAATGCCCAAACTCACAGTGAAAGCCTTCCCCCCCTTTCCTCTCAGAGTTTTAGAGAAACTACAAGAGAAACTAAAGAGCCCGAAACAACCCAAATTATATCAAAGATATTTATATTTACATATATAGCTGTTATATACAGTTAAAATACTATGTACACAGCAGGGGGAACCCCCCCAAAGGGAAAAGGGAAGGAAAAAGGGAAAAAAGGGGAAAAAAGGGAAAAGAGAAAACTAAAACAAGTATGTACACTCAAAACCCAGGATAGAACTAATAAAACCCAGAATCTTACAACTCTCGTTAAGATAGCAGAGTCACACTGACCGACGCCAGCAACCACTGCCTCTCAAGGCCTACAAGGCCTGCAAAGCTTGACTCCTCCGCACAGGTGAGACTGGTAGCAGAGAACCTGCATCCTTAGAACCACCGAAAGGAAAGAGAGAGCAAAGGCCTCTCCCCCTCCTTATTTATATCCCTAGTTACATAAAAATCGTATGGAATACTGGGAAACATGATCACTTCCCAGGTTACAAACTGGTTACCAGGAAAAGGCCTGGGTCAAACCATTACAGCTCCAGTAGAGGTATTTTAACAAATAAACAAACAAACAAAACCCCCAAACTACATGCTTTTAAGCAAATTAGCGGTACCCATTTAGATACTATGTCTAAGATATGCATTGGCAAATCTGAACAAGAGATCAGAAAGGAAAATAGATTGAACTCCAAGCAGTTAAAGATCCTAGCTTAAAAGTATCTACTTTATGACTTGGTGGTGAGATGTTGTACCAGGAGGAGCTGGTCTTAAGGCTAACCTCCAAAATTTTACTCAGCTTCTTGGGTTTTTCACAATACAGAAAGATGGGTTTTGTCTTGTCTTGCAACTTAGGGCCAATGTTTTTGCACTCTCTCTGCATGTTTATAAGCCTGCTATGACAAGATTTGAACACTCCAGCCACTTTCCAATACGTTTGATAAAGCATATTAAGATTCTATAATTTCCACGAAAAGAAGTGAGCATGCATAGGAAAGAAAAATTCTGGAGTGTTTACCTAGTTTGATAAGTGGTTGGATTTCTTTTTCAGTCATGGTTGCCATCTGCTCTGCGTGAGTACCTGTGGAATTTGGTGGGTAAATGAACATTGGCCTTTGAGGAGTATGTGAAGGAAGTGCAATTGTACTTGCCAGGGTGATCCCTTTGAGCCTGACATGGGAGATGGATTTTGCCCAAGGCACAAGAGGGTACAAAAGCAATAGGTGAGGCAAGTGTAGTGCGGTAAGTTTTGAATTTTGTTTTTTTCCCACGTCTCCTTTGTTTTTCTTTTTTTTAGCTGGCCTAATAAAGTAGGAAAAAAAGGAGAGGCTAAGCTATTGTAAATTTTGCTGGCTACTGAATTTATTCTACAGCACACAGTGTGAATGATCACCTGCCAGAGCAGAATATGTTTGTTCGTCTGATGTTCAAGTAACGTGTTTTAAAAATGTGTGAAGAAATGGAGAAGCTCATAGGTGAAGTTGGAAAAGATGTAGTATCCACCCTCATTGTGAAAACCCTTGTACTGTGAAGAGATTGTAAACTTTATGGAAAGAACTTGGCCTGCTGAGAAGAAATGACCTAATGCTTTAGATATTACACATCCTCCATCCAATGCCAATATTGTTGTCCACTGAGTGGTTCTGCATCAGGATTGCTCAAGGACAGGGGAAGCAGGTGGTCAGAGTTGGGAACTTTATTAAGCAGGTATCTGAGAGGACTGGGAACTTGGCTGCCTCAAAGGATGCAGACTTATTGAGATATCTGGGTTGCTTAGATATGGAGGGGGAATTTTGCAGTCATGCATTATGTTGGGTTTAATGACATAGGGAAGAAGATGAGTCTGGAAAACTAAGGTTGAGCTGCTAAGCAGGTGTCTGACTGACCAGGATCTTCATGACAGTATTGTTTGAAATGGTGCTTGTGCTGCATTCGGGGCCCTGGGAGGCAGATAGAGCTCTGGTGCTGTAATGCATGTAAGAGATTATAGCATAGAGAAGGAGTCATTTAGGCTCTCAGTTGTCATACAGGAACTGTGATGCAGACATAACCTATAGGTGCGATATCTAGGGAGTGACATGCCAACTGAAGTGCCATTTGCTTAAACTTCAGTTGACTCTAAATCTAGACCACTATTACTACATTATGTGTCAGGGAATAAGGAAAAAAAGAGTTGCAATTAATTTGTATGGGAAATCTGAAAACCACAGCTGCTCATGGGTGCATTGTCACTTGCTATTGATCAGTCACTATTTCTGTGAGAAGGCTGATTTTCAAAAGAAATGCAGCAGTTAAAACAAAGGGAAGTTAAGGTGAAAGGAGGCAGGTGTGGTTGTTTTTGTGTTTTTTTGGGTTTTTTTACTTCCTATGAAAAAAAATTATCTTTAACTATTAAAGGTTAAATTGCATTTCTCTATAACTTAAGGACCAATTCAATTACACCTCTTATTTACTATTGTTTTAAGTATTTTCATGGAACACTTTCTTAGCTGACATTTTCAGAAACCTGCAGTTAGTCATAAGCCATAGCTCTCTGTATTATTAACTTTCTCTCTCTAATACCAGTAGATTATTCAGCTGTTAAGCAAGTATTGCTCTCATTTTTCTTGTTTATATGTTGTCAGACTATAAATTCACTTGTGACAGCACAACAGCATTCAACTGTGTCATTTACAACAAAGATACTTCTGTATTTATTGTGTATTATTTTTATTATTATTTATTTGTGTATTTATTGTGTATCCAGAAGTGGATTTACTTCTGAATTATCTTGATTAAAGAATAGCCACTCACATTTCCAAAGCCTGACTTGAGGTACCTTAAGACATACCAATGTTGTCAGGAGGTAGAATTACATAATTTTGATTTTGCCATCACTGAGTATGTAAATATAATTTAATATTCTCATTCTCAGAGCTCTGTGCTGGAGCTCTATACTGGAGCTTCCATCAAAGCCTACTTCTACTAACAGATATTTTGTTGATCTGTAACATTGCTTTGAGGAAGGTGGTTAGTCTGTGTACTAGCGGTTTCAAAGAGAAGTAGTGAACTGGCCTGATCAGCCAATGGGCAAGCCAAACTCTTCTGAACACTCACTAAAATATGCTTTGATTCAGTAGTGAAGGTAGTGTTTGGGCTGTGTGCTCCTGTAAATATATCACCTTAAAGTGTGCACATTTCTTATCATATTTTGATTCATTAGCAACACCCCAGTTCAGTCAAGCTATTTTGTTTACTACCGAACCCTTTCGTCCCTCCACTAATCTTTTCACTGATCTGTTATCAAAACTTATGTTTTCAAGAATGTTTTTGTAATATACTGGTTAAATTGAATGTGTCATCTACCGGTGATCATTATTATGAAATATTAACTGTTCAAAATATTGAATGTGAAATATACTGGTGGCCTCTAGTTTATATTCATTATGCATCAACATTATCATCTTTGTTTATGAGTTCAACACAGTGCTAACATCTGCCAGAACACACATTTTTTGTTTAAGAACCGACTGTGTTTGGTCAGAAGTCAGGCATGCTGAAGGAACAATGAGTTTAGTCTTGGACTTGCTGGTGAATTTGCTATGTAATTCAGGCAGTACTGACTCATTTACTTTAAATATGAACTTAAAATGAAGTGACACTGATGATTATTCACATCATCTTCATTACAAGCATGAGCAAGATCATTGTGCTACCAAGTCTGGTGTCAGATTTACCAGTCAAGTGAATAAGATGGGTAGGAGGAATTATTTCAGTGATACACTTTTCATAGTGAGATAAGCAGAAGATGCTGCATTAAATTTGTTTGGAAGAAAGGCATTTTCAGAATGTTTTCAACTGTTGCCTAATCATAGGTTCATAAGTTTCCAAAACAAAGTTAATGCAAAGCTGCAAGCTACAAACCGCAAATACAGCTCAAGAGTCAAGTAGCTGATTATTTTCCCAACAGGACTCTCAAGTTAGTCATTTGTCACTGCCTTTTGGCAGTGCATCTGTTTCTATGATGTGTTTAAGCTTTTCCCTGGAAGGTAAGCTAGGTTTTGATACTGTACAGATTCCTACTCTGCAATGTACGATTCATGTTCTCCTTCTCCCCCTATAACAATGTCTTTTTCGTAAAACAAAATGTTTGGCTCATTCTTAAGGCACATTGGGACAATTGCACACTGTATTAGGTTTATGAGGCAAGATTTTAGTAAGGGGGGTCTGCAGGACAAAGTCCCAAAATAGCTAATTTTTGTTACAAAAAGGTAGCTTTGTCATCCTTACCTTGGAATACTTGAACTTGACTTTCTCTGCACTCCATTTGGCTTCTCCCAGGTCACTTGACAGAGGGTTCAGGGATGTTCTCCAGAAGTGAAAAGACTGCTGCACTGCTTAGCCTAAGGGTTATAAATGGAATGCTAAATCTATGGGAGATTGCACAGATTGACAATGAGAAAGGGGTGCAAGTCCAGCAGGAAAAGACAATGAGTGTGTTTTTAGTTGCCTTTGACTAATCAGACCTGACTGTGAATAGAAGCAGTTATGTTTCTACCCAGCAAGTCTCTCCACCCTTTTACTTCCCTGTATTGAAAGCCAGTCAGTTCTCCCAGTCTGCCTGTGAGGCAGCACACAGACAAAGTATTAATTTGGGTTAAAGTAGAAACTGAAGCCTCAGCTTTCATGACCTTATAGAAAAAAATAACATCAGAGTATAAGGCACTAAGGATGTATCCAATACCTTGTATGAAGTGTGTATAGAATGTGGAAATCCAAAGTCCTTATCTGGAGTTTTACTTGAACATTAAAAAATCTTTTTTATCAGCTTAATATTTGTTTCTCAGGTTCAAAAAATCCTCTTAAATGTCTGAAGAAATTCACTGTGGAATTCATCTTGGGTGGGTTTACTGTCATTTTTAATCCTTTGTGACTCCAGACTTTATCAAATACTTGATGTATTTGTCAAATACCATGAACAATTTCTATTACTCAAAAATGCATCTCTCTCTTCATGTCTCATCTTTGTCCTATTCTGTATATTGAAGAAATATGTGTAAATCTTCTCTGAAGAATTCGGTAAGTTCAGCATTTTGTCTCTGGGGCTGAGCTCTCTCCTTTAAAATAGTTTATTTTGTAAATGGCAATTCCATACATTTTATATAAGGGAGTCATCATCAACTACACATGGAGATAGGGGTGGATTTTTTTTTTCTGCTGCATATACTCAGTTGCTTAATGGAATTTCATTTCACAGTTGGAAACTTGACTCCTGACCAGAGTTATATGATACTGCCAATTTTTGCTTTGACTATTGAAGTGTAAAAATGACTAACTTTGCAAGAATACAGCATATTTAATCCAGCTCAGTTGTGTCATGTTACTGTAGAGCAAGTGATTCTTGTCTATAAAAATAACCAGGCCAAGATACTGGAAATCTGAAACAGAAAAATCTTATTTTCCTAGAAGTACCCAGGCTAAATCAAAGATTATTTATTTGACGTCTTGATCGGAATATAAGATTCTGAATGTTTTAGTCTGTTTAAAATTACACAAAACTAGGCAGATTGATGGTCCATTAGTACCTGTTTCCTACAGTTCTGGTAGCACATACCACAATTAAATCTAGCTAAACAGCTTTTCTTGTGGTTCCTTGGAGTGGGGAACAGGGCCTAGACAGCTGGGGCATGAATTTTTGCTATATTTTTATTTTAATAAGGCAAACACATGGCTGAGTAGCTGTTGTTGAATCTTGCTTGAATACTGTTGTTAAGCCTTTCAGGTAAATATGATGAATGGGTGGAAATGTGCTTGAAGCTGCAATTCTGGGGATGAAAAGTCAAGGCTAGATATGTTAGCTTGTAGGAGTATGGGGCAGACATAGAAAGTTTCTACAAGAAGCTCAGTTTTCTCACAGCTGTTTTTTACTTACATGCATAATGTCATACATCAGTTTAGCTTCTCATACAAAGCATTTTTGTCACCAACAGCACTTTCTCCTAGGTTATATCTAAAGGTTAAAAATTGCTCATGCAGAATGAGAATGTAGAAACTTGTCTCTTGAGAGTATATGCCATGACTTCATTGCAGTGCTTACTTTCTTTCTGTATTTCTGGCATTTCTTTTCTGTGGAAACTACTTGTAAGTTGTATGACCACAGTCAAAAGATGTTCAGTCATTTTTTTGTTTTTCCCCAGATCCAAAGTCTCTTTCTAGTCCTCTCTTGGCAGACCTCTTGAGGCCATTTCATCTTTCGGTATTTTTCAGGAGTGCCTTGAACTGCAGTACTCTCCTCTCTTGAGTATTTGATCCTTGGACAGTAAGAAAGCAGAAAGGAAGCAGAGGGCTAGGGCTAGAGACACATATATCAATGAAAGATATTTTGGAAAAGACAGATGAGAAAGGGACTAGTGAAAGAAAATATAGTGTATTGAATGGTGCATGTCCATGAGGTCAGCAGTGTAAGCTTGTGCTCTGTGCTACTGTTCAAGCTTGGATTCAGCAAAACTCTTTGGTGTACAGATGCAGGGTACTGCATAGTGCTCAAATGTATGCTAACATGCTTCCCATACTAGGATTGGCCTTACACATGAACCCATGTTTTTTTCTGATGCATCTGTTTTGGTGTCTAAATAAAAGGAAGATAGTAGTAGATTGTTATTCATCATAGTTTCCAGAGGGCATGTAAATGCTATAAGGAGATATCCATTTGATGTCCTGGAATTAGAAATGACACTATAATAGACACTTTCAGTTTTTATTTACTGTGCTTTGTATGCTGTTTTTTATTTTGCTTCCTACTGAGTCTAGTATATTTGTTGAAAGGGTATAACTATTTTTTCACATCTGTCACAATCTTTTTTTCTGGGAAAGCATTTAGACAGTGAGCCAATAACCCAGGTGTTGTGTGAAGGCATACTTGTGTCGATGATATGTGTCAGAATGACAATGTAGTCTTTTGTTAGTTTGTAGCTCTTAATTGTTTTGACAGAATATTTTTGTTCAGGTCTTTGTTGTCTTGAAATGTTTGTCTGCTAACTGTTCTTAACTGCTCTATTGCTTTCTGCTGTTCAATCTTCCTCATTTTTTTGTGGCTTTAGTTTATGGACTTTCCATAGCACTTTCTGACAATTTAGCTGTTTCTTATGTTATTTTGTTGTTTTTTTTTTTAAATTTTGAGACAAGATTACACAAATTTCCTCTCAGGACTAGGCTTGGGTTCAAGTCAGCTGATCAGGGAAGAAAATTACATAACCCTGTACTTTAAATGAAATTTTAAGTCCCTTGCCCAGGAGTCCTGTAGCAGCCTCAGCTTTAGATGCCTTTCCTTGTGAGGCATCTTCATTCCACATAAAACACAAATATGCAGCAGTTTTCAGTTTTTGCTTAAATTTATGGCAAGTAAAGAAAGATGAGTTCATAAGACAAAGTCCAGATCTGAATTTCATCTGTGATTTAGATTCGAAGGGGTAAGCAGCAGCTGCCATCTGTTTGAATTTATACTCTTTGATCAACAAGACAAAAGAGGGTCTTGTTTTTCTTAGTCTTGTGCCTTTATCTGTATGATCTTTGGAGCGAGCTTTGTCAAGTCTCAGATTGACTGGTGGAGAGATTATTAGGAATTTGGCCATAGGACTGCCACAAAAAATACAGGAGCAGGAAGTGTTCTGCTTGTGTTTAAAGTGTCTTTCTGTGTCATTCCAACGATGTATTATTCCTTCCCTGAGTATTGACTGCCCTCAGCAAGGTATTATAATGATTCTCTTTTTTTCAGAAAAATTGTAAATAAATACATTAAATTAAAAAATAATCCCACAACAGTTTTTCTAAGCAGTATGTCATGATTTCTAGCTAGATTTCTGTTTACCTACAGACATTTTATAACCTTCTTAATTTAACTAAGAAGCAGGAAAAGTCATCCTTTGTTTGGGTGCATGTAAACCAACAGAGAAACCTATATGTGTTATTTGTTGTGGTGCAAGAGCTTTACTAATGAAATGCTTTGATGATCACTGTACTCTGATAGCTTTATTATCAGAGTCCTCCTTATTTAGTGTATGCATCTTATCGTAAGGACTTCCAAAGGTGAAGGTACTTTGTGAGGAAGGCCATGCATGATAATGGTTGACATCAGACTGTTGTCATCATGAGTCCTGCTGTGTAGGACTTGGGTTATAACTATAGTGGCACACAAAATGAATGAAGCAATGTGGCATTGTCTTCATTTAGCCACCTGCTCTATCACCTAGTGACTGCCCCCTGCTGTGGAAGAGAGAATCTGAAAAAGGGAAGGAGATCTGTTGGTTGAAATGGAAACAGATTAAATAAAATAAATTAATAAAAATACTAATAAAAATTAATATTAATAACAATACTAATAGAAAGTACACAAAGTTATGCTTAGCCCATGTAGTGGTGGCAAGTTGCACACCCCCAACAGTGAATGCCAGGTGTCAAGCACTACAGCACCCCAGCTCCAGTGAAAATGTAACAGTTGCAGTGAACAGGAGAATAACAGAATGAGAGACAAGACTTGCCAGGTATGGTGGCCATCAGGGGAAGAGACCGCTTCCAGTAAAATACTTAATTTACATCAAGCATCATGCTTATGGCATGGAACACTACTGTTGGACAGCTTGGGTCATCCACCCTGGCCTTTGCTTCTCCTTCTTTTAACACCTGGCTAACTAAAGTTGCTGAAGACCTTGATTACTGTGGAGACCCACACACTATGGCTGGCCACAAGTGAAAACAAAATGACTTACCGACTTTCTTCTCACTGAATCGAGTGCCTCAGTGTTCTCAGAAATGCAGGTTTTCTGACTAGAAAAGCGATCCTATTATTCTAATCCAGTGAGACAAGGAGAGTAACAAATAAATATTTTTTTCTTAACACAGGATATTTTGTTTTTATAGTCTAGTCTCAGAAATTCAGGCTACAGTAAAAAGTCATGATTACCGGGAACTGAAGAGTCTTTGTACAATGCTGTATAGAGAGTTATAGCTTGCAGAAATAATCTAAAACTTAAAAATACAAGAAACTCTCAAAATATTATTTTTGCATTGATTTCAGTAGAACCAGGACCATTCTGAAATTTGACTTGTCAGTCAGTCCAGGACTATGTACATTCTCCTTAGTAGTTAGGTGACAGTCTCTGAGACTCTTTCAGTTTTGGCCCCGGGATTGACCATCTTTTATTTAGAAACTACTATATTGGAGTAAGCCTGGCCAGATGAAGAGTAACTTGTAAACTTTTTTCTGAACTCAGAGTATGCAAGGAAGCTTTACTTTATGCCTGCTTGATGTCCTGCTTGGCTGTAACTACGGTTTTGTTATTCCTGTTTCCATGAGTTTGCTCTAAACCCTTGGCTTTTTGCATAGGTTAGTAATTTGTGATCCCTCTCTACAGTGGGATCCCTCTCCCTTACTCTGTAGCAAAATAGTTTGGTTTCTGGCTTCCCTGGTGTGGGTGTTGAGCCTATCTCTTTTGGCTTCAGTGTCAGTTTTGTGCTTGTAGGTTGGTTGTCCACATCTGGGGGTTGGACTAGATTATCTCCAGAAGTCCCTTCCAACCTCTAGTATTCTGTGATTCTACCTGGAACGGTTAGGGGCATGGGAATATTATGAGTAAATACAAAAGATAGATGAGGCAGTATGGGGAGAACGAAAGAATGTTTTACACTTATGTGAGAGGGGATGATAAATTAAATGGAATATGATTGTGTCGATGTATAAAAATCTGTATATATTCTGTATGGTTGGAAGTGGCCATAAAAACACAACCAGCTAGGAAAGCAACTTGCCTATTTTGTATCAGAATCTTTTTCCATAAGAGAATATTCCTTTGCTGAAACTGGAGTTAGAGAATTCCTGGGAAAATATATTAAATACTAACACTAGTGCTACTGTTACTGCAACTCCTAATTCTAATCCTAATTCTAATTCTAATCCTAATATTTTCCTAGTGGTAAGGTTTTTCTATTGTTTCAAATTAAATTGTGCATCAATATTTCAGATAGCCAAGAATCTCAAAAGAAGAATTTTTGTGACCTCTCTTTACCTTTCTAGGGAAGAAATAAAAAATGAATGTTACATGAGAGGAATAAGTTTAGTATGACTCAGTTTCATTTTAATTCAGATGACTTATTTTTAAGGTCTGAGAAAATGTCTCTTCTTCTGTCACCCAGAAGAGAAAAGACTTCCAACAGGACCTATTGTGCTTACAGAGATGAATGCAGAAAGATTCTTGAGGTTATAAGCTCAATGCTGAACTGAGAGTAGCACCTTATGGCAGAGCATTTTGGCAGCTGTAGCACTAAGTGTCTTGCAAAATTAAGACTCCCAGGGTTTGGGTTTATAAAAAATCAAACCCCAAAACTTTAATGATGTTGCAAATAGTTTAAAGGGAAACATCTTATGCTACAGGAGAGAGACTCAAATGTAAGCCTTGAATGGCAAAAATAAATAACTGTAAAATTACAGTTTAGGGTCTAAACTGTATACATTATTTCTTCTGTTTAAAAACTGGGACAAAATATTGTCTACCTCTCCAGAAAAATGAGAACTCCTAGGCAGCAGAAAGATTTCTAAAGATAAGACTGCATTTTTCTGCTGTTTCTGCAGCACTTAGATAAAAGTGGAGGAAATCTAATGTCTACAAAGGTGCAAATTAACAGTTGGAGGGAAAAAAGTTATTCTGGACCTCAATTCAAAGTCAGAATTGTTTGAAGAAACACTGTAGGTAAATATAAATGACTAATAAAAATGAGAGTCAGGGCATGCTTATTTGAAAGTTCCAAACACAATGACTTAATATTAACATGGAGCAAAAATTCAGAAGGAATTTTCAGAGCCTTCTAGTATTTCCATTTTCATCTTTATATTTGACTTGGAGTTAGGATTATCAGAAACAAACACAAAGCATATGTTGTCTCATTTAAAAAATATGTATTTTTTTCCTTCCTCCCACAAAAGATTGGCAATGTGGTGATATTTTTCTCTCTATCAAGTGCTTAAGATATGTTATCTTCTTACCATGCAATAGACATAATTTCATCTGTCTCCGGGGAGAAAAGTTTGAAATGCTACTGATACTAAAAGTGGACGGTTGTTAACATGAGTTATCTTTAGTCAACACTGTTTTCTGTGGCTTTTGCTGCTAAATCATATTAATAGTATGTTAATGATTTTATTTGCACCAAGCCAAATTCTGGCAGATTCTTCCCTTAATAAGCTATATATTTATTTAGAAAACAAACAAGAGAAATCATAGCTGTATATGCAGCTCTCTTCTCAAGTCACTTTCTCAGAAGGGGAACATTCCAGCATGTGAAGTTTGTCTTTATATAACAATGTCTTTTTATATATGAAGGAGTTTGTACATGGTCTCTTCTACAGAGAAACCTCTCAAGAATCCATAGCATTAGGCTGAATTAGTCAGGGGAGGAGTTTATGATAGACAAAAGGTATGATGGGATGGCTCATATTCAGAGCTGTGCTGGTTTGCATATTCCCAATGTTCACTCAGCTTGAGAATCTGTTGCATTGCCATGGTGCTGAGCCAGAGCTGACACAGCAGTACAGGCAGAAAGTCCTGACATTTGTGACCATCAGCTGCAGCGGAGAATATAAATGAGTTTGATGTAAGGCAAAGGGGGAGGTGAGGAATGAATGAGGGGAATGCTAAAAATTTAAATAATAGGTGTCAGCTAACTCCGTTGGACTGTGACAAGTTAGTAGATGCTGGCACGAAAGGGACGGCAGAAAGGAAGTGATCAAAATGAGAAAATGGGGGAGGTAACCTCTCCAGATGCTGCAGCAGTAGCCAGCAAAAACAAAAAGCCATACTGAAGGACGTTTGAAAGTCACTAATCCATCAAGAGCTAACTAGCCTATAAATGGCGCTAACATTTCTACTGTATGTGCAGATGTTGAAAATGTCAATTACTACAATGAGAAGTGCAATCTACTTGTGCAAACTGATGAAACACAATAGGACAATATACAGTTATTATAATGATTTCATTCAGCCATCTAATGAAAAGAAAATTTTCTGCTCAAGATAAGGAATTGGATCAGATGCATTCTTATACTGTGACAAGACTATAATACTAAGTGTTATAAAAAAGGCTTTCTTAGGTGAAATATAATTTAAATTGTAGTAGTTGTAGGTTTCCTTTAAATATTTTAGTACCTAATAAATATTCCAACAACAATGTAGATGAATTTTAACAGAGTGTCTTGCTGGTACTACTCATGCTAATTTACAAGATTTACAACAATTACTATTCCTGAAAGCTAAAATATAGTGAGTTATTTCATGAACACATAAAACAAAGCCTTTGAAAAGATTTAACAGGACTCTTAAAATGAAATATTTGGCTCAGATATAATTTGATCTGGATAAAAATTAAAGTGCACTGTCATTCCTGACATTCATAAAAATAAATTATTTTGTATTGTTTCCTTCTCTTTATTTCTGGACACAGATCAGTTTGAAACTAGATAGTTTCATTCTCTTGTTTCTGAGACTGCTGGGAGGTTGCTGTGTGCTCATCCCAGTAACCAGTTAATACTGGAACCAAATACTCCTGTCTCATAAGTTTATGTAGGGTAAAATAGAAAGATTAGCCTTTTAAGTAACTAGAAAATTTTTGTAAAAATGTATTCATAATTCTGATTCAATTTTTAATGGTATTTCCATATGTTCCTTAAGACATCTAATCTGCAGCCATTTCAGCAGGTATCATACAAGTAGGGATTTTTTTACTTTCAAAAGGGAGACAGAGAGATAACACATGAAGAATTCACAATATTTCAATTCAGAGGTAGCAATTTGATTGTGCGAGGCAGGATATTTATTTATTACTGGCAGTTGGCTAGAAGTTCCCATTGAAGGTTTAAATGAAAGAATTTGTGTGTACTTTTCTCCTCCACTGATGTTTATTTTCCTGTAAAGTTGTAATATGTTAACCTTTACATATATGTATATGGACATCATACAGTACTTGGTAAATATTTTGTTTTCCATCTCATTTGGAGATCCTGTACTGACCACTGTAATACTTGAATTTGTAACAATTTTTTATAATCAGCATAAAGAAAAGCACTGTCTTGTAATTTTATATCAAATCTCTGATAAATATTCTGTAGTAGAATAAAAATTATTATGCTTTTACATAATGCCATGTATGAATGGAATAGTGCCATGTATAAACTGTTAAAACTTCAGTGGGGAAAAGAAAATTCTTGATAGTGCTATATGAGCTGGCAGTTTATAAATAAATGGATATCTTTAAAAGATATGGAAAAGCTGTGTAAAGTACTCTCAGTATAAATCTATATAAGTTAATTTCTCTTTGCTGAAATTAGGTAGTTCAAAAAAACCAACCACATCATATAGTTTCCCCACATACATCAAAAAAGTTCTTTGATCATTTTAAGCTCAGGTGGAGAATGAAGAGTATGAAAAGTAGTAAACTAGTTCACCTTGATTCCAAGGGAGGAAACAAGGGAAAGATGACAGTGTGGATTAAGCCAACCAGGCATACATGATAAAGCATATAATATGTAGTTGTAAATATGCAACTGTAAGCATGAAAGTGATAAAATTTCTCTTAGCCTCTGACTGTAGCTGTGGGAATAATTTAGTTGTATCTTCACTTCAGGTGTTCAAAAAGCATGCTCTATAAATGTCTTTTAAATAGCAATATACAAATAATTGTGCAAAAATTCTCCTAATATGCATGCAAGTAAAGATTCTGATGAAACTTGATGATATTCTTTAGAATTATGCTTTCACAAGCCAGATGATAGTACATATCCACTGAAATGTAATTGATAATAACATGGTAGCAATTAAACATTAATTCATTTTCACTTGAAAGTTACTTTTTCTAAGAAAGAATGGAAACATGGAGACTATTTCCATTTGTATTCTTCAGCTGCCCTGCTTGCAAGCAATCTTGCATGCAAGTTGTTTTTATAGAGTCATTATGGTTGGAAAAGACCTCTAAGATAATCCAGTCCAACTGTCCACCCAACACTACCATGCTCAGCACAAAACCATGTCCCCAGGCACCACATCTACAGATTTTAGGGACATTTCTAGGGACAGTGATTCCACCATCTCCCTGGGAAGCATGTTCCAGTACCTGATAACACTCTCAATGTAAAAATTCTTCCTAGTATCTAATCTGAACCTCCCCTGGTGCAACTTGAATCCATTTCCTCTACTCCTATCTCTTGTTAGTTGGGAGAAGAGACTGAGCTCCACCTTACTGCAACCTCCTTTCAGGTAGTTGTAGAAAGCAATGTTACCTCATAGAAAATTTAGAGTTAGAGGCGCCCTTCAGAGGTCCAGTGCCCCCCTCCTGTGAGCACAAACACCTACATCTAGGTCAGGTTCCTCAGAGCCCCAAACACCCTGACTTGGAACGTTATCAGGGATGGGGCACCTACCACCTCTCTGGTCAAGCTGGGCCAGTCCTTCACCACACTCATTGTGAAATATTTCTTCCTTATATCTAGTCTAAATCTCCCCTCCTTTAGTTTAAAGCCATTACCTCTTGTCCTGTCACAACAGCTGTTGTTAAAAAGACTGTCACTATCTTTCTTACAGGGTCCCTGGTACTGCTAGGATGCAATAAGGGTTCCCTGAAGCCTTGTTCTCTAGGCTGAACAACTATAGCTCTCTTATTCATTCCTCACAGCAGAGGTGTTCCAACCCTCTGATCAGTTTTGTGGCCTGCTCGATGCACTAGAACAGGCATGTGTCTTTCCTATGTTGAGGACTGCAGAACTGGATTCAGTATTCCAGGTGAGGTCTCATCAAAGCAGAGTAGAGGGGGAGAATCACCTCCCTTGATCTGCTGCTGGTCATGCTTCTTCTGATACAGCCTAGAATTTGGTTATGCTTCTAAGCTGTGAGTGCACATTGTTTACTTATGTCAAGGTTTTCATTCCCCAGTACCCACAGGTCCCTGTATGCAGGGCTGCTTTCAATGACATCATCACCCAGTCATTACTGATCACAGAATCAGAGAATGTTAGGAGTTGGAAGGGACCTCGAAAGATCATCTAGTCCAACCACCCTGCCACAGCAGGATTGCCTAGAACAGGTCACACAGAAGCGCGTCCAGAAGGGGTTTTGAATATCTCCATAGAAGGAGACCCCCCAACCTCTCTGGTCAGTCTGTGCCAGTGCTCTGGCACCTAAACTGGGAAAAAATTTCTACATGTATTCACATGGAACCTCCTATGCTTCAGCTTACAAGCATTGCCCCTTGTCGTCTCACTGGCCTTCACAGAGAAGAGCCTGACCCCATCCTCCTGACACACACCCTTCACATATTTATAAGCATAAATGAGGTCACTCCTTAGTCTCCTCTTCTCCAAGCTAAAGATACCCTGCTCCCTCAGCCTTTCCTCATAAGGAAGATGTTCCAACCTCTTCATTATCTTGGTGGCTCTGCGCTGGACTCTTTCCAGCAGTTCCCTATCCTTCTTCAACTGAGGGGCCCACAACTGAACACAATATTCCAGATGCAGCCTCACCAGGGTAGAGTCAAAGGGGAGAAGAACCTCTCTTGACCTACTAACTATACTCCTTCTAATCAACTCCAGAATCCTATTGGCCCTCCTGGCCACAAAAGCACACTGCTGGCTTATGCTCATCCTTCCATCCACCAGGACCCCCAGATCCCTTTCCCCTTCCCTGCTCTCCAACAGCTCAGTCCCCAACCTATATTGATCCATGGGGTTAATCTTTCACAGGTGCAAAACTTGACAATTGGCCTTACTGAATTTCATTCAATGTCTCCCTGCCCAACTCTCCAGCCTGTCTAAGTCTCGCTGAATGGCAGCACAACCCTGTGGTGTGTCAGCCACTCCACCCACTTTAGTGTCAGCAGCAAACTTGCTGACGGTGCACTCTATTCCTTCATCCAGATCGTTAATGAATAGATTGAAAAGTACTAGTCCCAGTACTGACCCCTGAGGGATTCCACTAGACACAGGACTCCAACTAGACTCCATCCCATTGACCACGACTCTCTGACTTCTGTCCTTCAACCAGTTCACAATCCACCTCACTAACCAATCAGCCAGACAACAGTTACTGAGGATTGCCCCAATCCAGGTGCAGGACCTGAGAGTTGACCTTCTTGAACCTCATGAGGTTCACACAGGTCCACTTCTTAAGCCTGTGCAGGTCCCTCTGGATGGCATCCTGTCCCTCAGACATGTCAGCTGCACCACTCAGCCTGGTTTCATCTGCAAACTTGCTGAGGGTACATTCAATCCTTCTGTCGATGTTGATGAACATACTGAACAGGAACTGGTCCCAGTATGGACCAGGACACCACTTGTTACAGAACACAGTATCACAGTATGTTAGGCGTTGGAAGGGACCTCGAAGGGTCCTCCTGCCAGAGCAGGAATCCCTGTTTGCCTTTGAAAGGAAATTCCATTAACAGCAAGAACAGAGGAAAAAGATAACAAATAATTATTACCTTTCTTTTTACCTTTTTTTTTTTTTTGTCATGTAGGTTTAGCTTTAGTAAAACTAGATTTCAAAGAAAGATATTGGACATGTAAGTGGCTTTTACAAAAATCTCCAGCTGGTTTTACTCCTTTTTTTTGTCAAGCAAGTTGTGTGCTCCAATTCTAAATTGAAAATAGGTTCCTTTTGCTAATGATGGTCCATTTTTGCTTTACACATTTTTAAAGCTGTTCATATTTATGGTTTGCATATTTTCAACATCAGGGCTATGTTTAAGTCTTCATTTGTATAGACCAGCTTTGGTGTCCTAGCATAACATTAATAACATATTCCACTGGCTTTTTGCTACTGGAAAGAAAGTTTGAATGACTTAAAAAAAAGAACAGAAAATGAGATCAGACATAGCATGAAAAACGAAGAGGTATTCTTGAAGAAGGCAAGATGCAGAAAAATTACAGTAAAAAAAGCCATATTCCTTGGGCTAAAGAGAAGATATCAAAATCATTTATACATAAGTGTAATTGCCCCATAACACAAATAATCTGTTTTTAAAGCTGCGTCAAAAATTACTGGCATGAGGAAGCATTCATATGTTACATTATATCCTTCTGCATGTTTTCTTCCTTAAGAGTGTGTACTATTGGCATTCTTACATGTGACGTTAAGCATGAAATTACTCATTGTCATAATAAACTTAAAATTATGCTTGTGTGTAAACTGGACGGAAGTCATGGAAGAGGTATGTGATCATTAAGGACTTCACTAGTTTAATTACAAAAGTAAAGAAGGCAGCCACATTCTTATCAGTTTGCATTCTGGGAAGCAGTGTGACTGCCATATTGATTATGATGGCTGTTGTGTGTCTTAAATGCTATAGATCAGTGCACTGACAGTCAAGTAGTCTGCATTATGCCAGCTGTAACTCTTGTTCATAGACTTTATGCTGTGTTTTAAGCTCACAATCAATATTTTGTTTTTGTTGCTATAGCAACCATTTTCTCAAGAAATGGCTACAAAGGAGAAATGGTCAAACTGTTTGTTGTGATTAATAAATAAGTTTGTATTGTACGTACTATAAGACAAGGGAGGGAGAAAATAACACTTTTCAGGTAGGAATAAAAGCAGCACTGAAATTTTCAGTTCTGATCCCACTGACAATGACTTTTTATAGCTATAGCTGTTAGTTCTATCTGAAGCTTGCCCATATGACAGAATCTGACCAGTTAACACGTTGGGAGGAGACCTCTGTGGATGTATCTCTCCTCGTTCCCCCACACCATGGTTTCTATAGGAAGACAGTCTAAGTGCATGGACTTCAAGTAAGATCTGCTATACTCCAGCGTAGTCTGCCAGGTCTTCAGTCTGAATGAGCCAATGAGCCTTTGGAGGATATTTTGTCCACAACTGCGATGAAGTTTTTGGGTATTTTGTTATGGTTTTGGTTTTGTTTATGTTTTAACTGGGGCAAGAAGTTCTGTCAAGTTCTCTGCATAATGTTCAAAGGCATTTGGGAGTTAATTGGTAACTCATCCCAGATAAATAGGACAAAATTCTAGGGATTCTTTAGTTCGGGAATCTGAACCTCCAAAATAATTTACTAGGGCTGAGGGAATTTTGCCAGATTAAGAGATTAAAATTAACTGTGAGTGACTGCCTGGTAAATTAATTTTAGCAGTAGGTGTAGGAGAAAAGAAACTGGAAAAAATACAAGTCCCATACCCTTCCGAATTTATGAGAATTTTGCCAGTACTGGCAAGATTTTACCCAAAACACTAAATTTCTGAGATGATCACCAGCTAATAAAAGAACTATATGCCTCTTAGATAAATCTGCATTCGCAGAATAGTGATTGGTTATTTTCAAGAGATACATTTTGATGGTAGGCATAAAATAGGAATACATCCACTCCCACTGGGCAAGCGTAATGTTATTTGTACACTGCTAGTTACCAGAGAAATTAATAGTAAACTAACCTTAAAAATATTTTTAATATATTACAGAGGTTAAAATTTTCAGGTGAAATCCTTGTTCTACTGCCAGTGGGAGAGGCAGCCAGTGAGTCAGTAGGATTGTTAAATAGGTTAATTTCTGATACTTTTAAATGTCTATTTCTGAGGCTTATTTATTTACCTTGATGCCTAAGGAAGTGATAATGATATACTAAATAGCTTAGGCAGTATCTTGGAAATATGTTTGTCTAGAGCGGCTGCTGGTATCTGTTTGAGCAACATTACTTAGCTAAAATTAGCTATGTGCATGACATCTGAATTATATTTTGTTTCATGATAAAAGCAGGTTGGCTTTTGGATTTTATTTGCATTTTATTGAGTGAGACATGGCAAAGAGTGATTATTTTGTTAGCTGTACTGGGAGGAAAGGAAAGAGGAGGAAAAAGCAATGGATTTAGAAACCAGTCCAAATATTTTATCTCTCTGCCCAAAGGAAGAAATGCATGAACATTTTATGGAGCTTAAATGTGTTTGCTGAGAAATAAGTGAATGATGTTTTACTGAGATTAATGTGTTTTAATGAGAGCACTTCCTAGGCAGAAATCTAAGTTGTGCACTGAGTCATAGAAACATGTCACTGTTATGGCAATAATCCTCAAAGAGGGGCAATATCACAAGTAGGACAACTGCAGTTATGTGGAGACATTATTTTCCACACCCCCAGCTTTAGTTTCTTTTCAAATAAGTGTTCTATGTCTGCCTGAAACAATGACAACTCAACTTTACCCTAAATGTAATAATCTACTTTCCTTCTTCTTCATTCATTTTCACAGAGCACCTACGTCTACACAGATTCGTTTCTCTGTGGGCATTTGTTTTCTTTCTCCTTCCTTTCTGCTGAAGATAGACATACCTAGGACCAAAAGCTGGGATTGGTTATGTTCCATGATGCCATGCCATGGAGGGGGTTCTTACAGCAGCGCTGGATGAAGAGAGGTTAACATGACACATTTCTGGTTTGCAGGAATGGCAGCTGTTTTAATTGGAAAGTCTGAGTGTAAAAACTAGACAGATTTTGCACCACAGATTAGACCACAGCTACAACAACATGGAGCTCCATGGTTGTATGGTTGGTGTAAAGAAACAGAGTTTTGTTTGGAGTACTTAAGTAAGAAACTTAACTTCTTCATTCACTAGATTTAGATTCCTACACCACCCAAGCAATCATTAAACATAAGTAATATGATTACTTTTCAGTTCTTTGAAGCAGTGGTTGCCATAATTTGACTAGTACTGTTCCTAGACATCCTAACTAAAGGCCTCCCAAAGAACAGACATAAGAGAAAAATAAAAGTTGCAAAACATTTAAAAAAAATCAACCTAGAAATTTAAAATTGTACTGGCTTCTTTCCTTTCCTGTGATTTTTTTTTCTGCAACCTTTCATAATCTTTTGTTTTGTCACTGTTTTGGGGTTAAAAAGATCTCTGAAGAGAGATCATCCAGGGTGTCATCTAGTTGCAGGCCTTCATTCATGACAAGTGTAGAAGTTTTTAAGACTATGTTAAATAAGTTTTGTATGAGAATGCATGTCATTTCCCTGCTCTAGGGCAAGGAGATACCTTAGGTGATCTCTGAAACTTTTTCCACCTGTCTTCCACTATTCTGTGGTTTATGGAGTAATGACTCGTTTTTTGTCTCTCCTGACTGGATAGAAAGCTCCTGATCTTTTTCATTTTGCTGTGGTTACTATAGCAAATATGACTTTACCTTATTTCTTTTAGGTCTGTGTCCCTCAAGAGTAGTGGTAGGGCTAACCATTGAGTGTGAGGTACTTGCAGACAGCAGTATTAATTTGAAAGAAAAGCAAATGGGAAAAAAATATAACCAATTTAAACACAACTAGCTTACTGGAAATTACCCACTGGCTGCTTGGGATCTTCACTAGTAGAAAATTTTAATTAGATTTTAGTTGTGTAGTGGAGCATTTTTCAGCTGTTCTTGAGTGGGCCTCAACCAAGTTGATGTGTGTACATGGCTTACAGAGCTGTGTGGAGATACTAATTAGGGGCCTCAGAATCTTCTGTGTCTAGCATAGCACTTGAGGTAATAAGACTTCTTCTCATTTGTAGCTAGCTTTTTTATTTCTGCTTAGTGAGAGATTTATAGAGGATTGTTCTGTTCAACTCTGGATCTTAGATGCCTTCATATTTTTGGGGTTTAGGTTTATTGATTTTAAACAACTATATATATCATTTTACAGTGGTGCAAAAGGAAACTTTCAGATTTATTTCCCCTGTGATGTATGTCAGTTACCTTGTGGTGTTTCCAGGCTCCCAAAGACTATAATGATTCATTATGTTTAGGCAACAAATCTATTTCAAAAGACCACAACATCTGACATAGCCATATTTAAAAGTCCATGCTTCCAAGAGCTTATATTTGTCCCTATGATGTAAGTGGTTTTCAGTAGTAAAAGTTGTTTTGATGAGAACACCAGTTAACTTTGGGAATAAAATAAATGTATTTTTTGCAAGACACAGCTCAGAGTTTAATCCTTTTAAGGAAAGGACAACTGTTGGTCTGGAACTATTTGTGTGTTCACAGTTAGAGCAGATAAATATTTTTCTGGTTTAAGCAGATCAACATATGAAAGTCTGATAGAATTTTATCTCTAAATGAGCAATTTTTATCTTGTTTTTCTCTGTAGTAAACCTCCTGCAACACACTGAAATATATGAATAATCTAAGTAGTCACTATGAAGCCAAATTACCAGTTTGGAATAATCTCCAATTACTCTTTCTATAAGGAAACTAGTCCCAAATGACTAGGAGGTACTATCTCCATTATCCTGAGAAGTGTTTCTCATTCCTTAACTCTGTATATAGCACAATTAGTCCATTTTCAAAAGAAATGACCTTGTACCACTGGAGACCCAGATCTGAATCTAAAAGATTACATTACAGGAGAGGAATTGTAACTATCCTCATGCAAGAAGGATGGGTCTCTACAGGTTGTATTGATAGCTGTCTTGACAGCTTTTGAGATTTGTAATTGACTGTTAACAGCAGACTGTTGCAATGATCTTTATGCCAAAATGAACATCTGCTGATGTGAGTGGCATGAAAACCAGTTCTGTGAAGCTCTCTATATATGAGGCCTCTAGTTTCATTGCGGTTTTACTGTACAGTGGGTTCAGTTTTTGCCTTGCCTTAATTTAAGGTCTGTTGTAAGACGCTCACAGATTTGGAGGTCAGTTCTTACTACACCAACAGTCAGTGGCTGTGGTCCAGCTACATGCAGTCTCCTTATGGTGAGCTGATCCATTTGATGTTCTTACTGATGATGTCAGAAATATTAACTAGACCTCAAGTTCTACTTACATTGGCTATGAAGTACTTTTAAATGCATCAGTCTGCTACTTTGCACGTTACTGTCTAGTAATTCTGTTTTGGGGTTTCTGAGATGACAGATGTTCAGAAAACCCACAAAAAGGCTTGGAGTAACTCATCTCCTTACATTATATACAGGTGGTCTGCTTGTACTTGATCTATTATTTCCAGCTAAGGCAAACGAAGGCACGGACCCTGAGATCAGAGGGCCAGTGAGATTGCTTTTTGTTACAACGATGGCCGTTTATAGCACGTATTAACCAGTCACTCAAGCTTATTTCTAAGACACCTATCACGTGACAAACACCTGTATTCTTATCAAATCCAGCAGCTTTCTAATGCTTATTTTTACGGTGAGCTAAACAAGCACAGCTACTCCTACATTCCATGTCTAGCTTCTTTCTTGTGAGAATCTGACCTCTGCTTTGTCTAGTTTCCTTTCTGTGGGAACCTGGCTTTTGTGGGCTACAGTGGTATGCTACGTCCAGCCATCTTATGAAGACAGTGGATCATGTCCATAATTTCAGGTAAGCCTTATATTTTTAAACTTAACAGTCTTGAGATATTTCCATGTCAAGTAAGTAGAACTTGCATTTAAGAGTCATCTTAACTGATTTGTATGTTAACATTTGTACCAGACATGACCATTACTTACACTGTCCCTTTCAAAAGTGCACCACTTTCTGCACCACTTTCAACACAGATTATGTTTCTGATTTAAGTTGTAATATGCAATATACCTGCCTATTAATGGCAGCATCTTCTAGTTTTAAGATCTATGACTGAATGTAAGATAAGCCATGAGGGTGAAGAAGGCTGAAGAAGCCTACCTTCACTTAACAGACTTACATGGTTGTACTGGTAGATCTATATTTGATAACAACCTCCAGCAAAGGTGTAGGGCTTTGTAGCTAAACAAAAAAGTTGGAACACTAAGTTAGGTGCTGCAGCAGTTTTATGTGCTTTGCTGCCACTGCACAAACACTTCAGAAAAGGAGCAAGATGCAACTGAGCTCTAACACTGCTATTTTGCAGTGATGCAGGCCATCGGTGAAAGCTGTGTTATACATTGGTCTGACCCCATTAGTAATTTCTTGTGGTCTTATGTAGCCCTGCGCATTGCCAAGTAAACATAGGCAGTATCTTGTATGCATTTAGTTTCAGTGAAAAAGAGGAAACTGAACTGCAGAAATTCAAACTAGATCAACTTTGTTGATCTAGATAAAATGTGATCATTAAGAACACAATTCACTTTGCTCTCTTTCAAATTCTCAGTGAATGACTTGAGGCAGTTCTGACTTTATTGCTAGTTTCTAAAATGTTACTAGAGACAAAATAATGACAAAATAGCTTTCTTCATGTGTTATCTTTTTAAAAACTGAGTCATAGAATTCTGAATCTTCAGACTTATGTATGGTTTAAGGGTTATAAAGTTGTTTGGGAAGTTTTTTTTTTGAAATGTATTTGTTGAATATTGTCATTGGTGGGTAAGTGTGATGGACCACAAAGACAAAAATTATTTCTATTGTTTAAGGGTTTTTCATTGTAGTGTTGTGGAGGATTTTTAGTAGTGGTTCCCCCCCCCCTTTTCTTTTGGCAAAGGTGTTTGTGTCATGGAAAACCCCATCCAAACTTTACAGCCTACAAGCCACCAAAATAGAAAGAAGACTTGGTTTAAGGTGTAGAGAGGTATGTGCAGGGGACCGCTAATGTAAATATTGTCTTTATACAATTTAAAATGACAACTCTAGACCCATAGGTTAGATGTACTTTGTTTTCTGAAGGTGTTAAATTTTTTCTGTCATAGAAATCACAAACAGATATTCAGTTGAACCATTAAAAAATAACATCATCTTTTTTACCACCTTGTGTCAACACTATTTTGACTGTCTTAGAATCATATCCCTGCTGATCTTTTTCCCTGTCCTACTCCATTTTTTAAGTGTAAAAAATGGTGGGAGTGAGAGTACAGAGAGAAATGTTTTCATTGAGTAGTCAGAACTATGGAACAAGTCATTGGAAAGAAGAGGGGGAGGAAGGGATATAAATGAACTAGGCACAGATGCAATTTTAAAATCTATTAAATACAGATGCTGCTGTGATAAAACCAAAAGAGAAAGTATTTCTCTCACATAGGAGTTATCTTAACATTAATTAACTACTTGCTTGTTGCCTAATAAACCTGACAGGTGGAAAAAATGTGCCTGAAGCGCATCTTAATGAAGTAAGTACATATAAAAAAGCTGCCAAACAGATGCCATACTGAAAAAAGAGAGGCATGCAGGACTAAAAGGGTTAAATATTCCCAGTCTATTGATGTTTATTGATGTCTGCATTAAACTGTAACCCAACCTTTTGTGCATCTAACTACTACAAGGTGGAGGAATAGTCATCATTTCCCTTTACTGGCAGGCACGTTTAAACTACACCAATAGGCTACACGACAGCTCATTTGTGATCCCAGACACTACAAATAATACTGTATCTGCAAATCTGGAAACAGCCGATGCATCTGTGCGTGACTTCCTCTCGGGTCTGAATGACTCTGACTTTACAGCATCGTGCCACATGCGTACGTATGGTCAGTCAGCTTGGGTTCGCTGTGTTCATGCACAAAAGCTTAAAGGCCTTACCAGAGCTGGGAGGTGCCTGAAGGGTTTCCTGCAGGAGTAGCTGCATCCTACAGGGCTGGAGTATGAGCTTGTGCTGCTGAAACTGATCTAGGTTGTTTGAGCTTGTCTGAGTAATCATTGTGCCAAGATCCTGAAGTACCTGAGTTTGTAATTTGCTGTATGGAAATTAGTAACATTGGCAGTCAGCATGACACAAAAAACCCCTCTGTATTGCTTCTAGGTCAAAGTCAAACTTTTAAGATAAGTAGTAAATTAAGAAAAATCTGCTTTGGAATGAGGGCAGTTGGACAGATTTAATGTTGCTAGAACATGTCTACAAAACAGAGAAGCCACCAAGGGCCAGTGAAAATGTGACTGCATTTTTTGGAAGGAAAGTGCAAGAACTCACCAAAGTTGGCCAGGAAATGTTATAACTTTCTATAATGAGTGTTAATGAGCTGATTCAAAGCCTTTATTGTCCCATATGCAACTTTAAGCATATAAGGATGAATATTGTGCTTTCTAAAGCCTAGTGCAATTAAGTGTACTGCTTGTGTGATTCCTGCGCCTTTGAAATAGGATCTGATAAAGAAAGCGCCTATTGACTTTTGTGCCAAGCAAGATGATGTGTCTATCTGGATAGCTTAACGCAAAAGGAGATGCTGGGGAATTAGATCTACATGAGAGACATTGTTTTGTTGGATTTCATGTTCTGCTGGCTCTTGAAGATAAACTGCTGTGTAATTTTATTTTTGCTCTAATGATTTGTTTCAAGGTTGCTCAGAATCTTAAGCAGAAGTCCCTTCTTAGTACGACATACATCTGGATAATAGCTGAATTTTCTTCATCTCTGAAAGTGAAGACATAAGAAATGAATGATGAAATGATAATAATTAATACAACATATTTCCACTTAAAAACTAAATAAACCCCCCAAAACTCAGAGAAGTAAAATGGCCTTTCTTTCTGTTGGGATAAAAGGAAGGTTTTACCTAGTATTTACTCTTCTGGTGCCTTGTATTGCAAGGCTGACTATATCTTAAATCACGATATGATTCTTAATAATGCAAATAAGAAAAGCAAAGGCTGAATTAAAAGTCTGCTGACATCCAGACCTCAATTTCTATTTAGACTTGTTTGGATTTTCAGTGCTGTCTTGTCATCCTGGTGGACCTGGAAAGTCAAATCTTAGGTGTGAGGATTTGCTTACAAAGTTTGTTTTCACCCTAAGATAGGTTCCCACTGTTAGTCATGCATTATATCATACTAGTTAGGGAATATAATCGAGAATGTGCTGAGTTTTAAAAAAAATCTTATATATATAAGATTTTAACTTCATTTACCAGTTATTACAAGTTTAATCGAGTCATGTTTTTAAGATACACAATTCTTTAGTAACTCTATCTGGTATGAAATGGATGAAAACCATAAGAGACTTGTTATCTTCGCAATGCAGTCTTTTCTCAAAAAAAGGATCATGTTTCTCAAATCCATACATGAATGAAAGGAAATGTTAAGTATGTAAAGAACTGTACATTGTCTTCATAGTGTACATGCATCTAAACCATGTCTCAAATCAAATGACATTACAGCAAAATGGTTTTTTCATATATGAAGTAAATGCAGCATCACATCTTGCTACTGTAAAGAAATTGTTCCCTAACATAAAACTAAAATTTGTCTTTGTCAGTATTTTGGTGGGAAATCATCAGGCAATATTCTTTAGACAAAGTGCAAGAAATCAATGTCTGCCTGACTGAAGAGGGCAGTGGTGCCTAATGTGACAGAATTTCCTCATTTTCAACAAAATACATTGTATTTCTCACTAGATTTCCTTTGATGGATAACCTGAAAGTCTTCTATTACTCTTTTAGAAATGCTCTGTGCAATTACATTTCAAAAAATGGTAGTCCTGTACATTAGCTTGTAGCAAATACCAGAGTTTGAACCACTGATACATCAGTGTTCTGAAGATTGACTGCAAAGTCTGAAATAACTTTTTCAAACCTTGCTGATTATTTTTTTTGTTCTATATCAGTTTTAGACTTCTATTTCTTTATAAAACTTTTCTCAACTTTTCAAACTTCTTTCTGTAGATCATTAGTCTTTTGGGAGTAAGTCACGTCAATTTAAGTTACTTTAGCCACACAATATAAAACCTGATGATTTTGTACATTTCTATTTCTTGACCACCCAAACATGGTTGTCTTGCTCCCTTAATGTCTTTCAAACTCTTAAAAAGTAGACATTCAGAATCATGAGGCAATTCTGAAAACCACAGCTAGAAACGACTTGCCAACTTTTTATATCATACAATTTGCTAGAACTCTTGGTATTTTCATTATAATAATTAAGATGTTTTTCTTTGGGATATTGTGGAAGTCTTTCAATACCTTTGCTCCTTTTGAGCCAAGTGATGCATTTTAACTGTAGTACTAATGAGTCAATGGCATAATATTATAATTCAATTTGGAAAACGTTTTTGTCATATGAACCAAGTTGGCAAATCTGTTAAAGATCCTACAATTAAAGCATATACCTTAACTGAAATTGTGTTTATCCAGTTGATAATATTTTTCAAACAGCTAGCCAAACTGGCAAAAAACCACAAACAAACAAAATCAAACCAAACCAAAACCCAATAATCAACCATTAAGAGAACACGCTAGAACTACTGATGTCTCCTTGAAACGTTTCTGATTATCTGATCTCATAATAAACTCAGGTGAAAAGAGCAGGGATTTGACAGTAACTGGTCTTTAACTTTTAGTTTTATTTTGCATTGTTCTGTTTTTCCTGGTGTAAGTGAAATAACCTAAGCTGAGAGAGGTGAAAGGAATGCATTTCATTGTAACACTGTACACTGTTCCTCCTGTTGGTTTGCCTGATGATGGCAGAAGAGATTAAAGTTAGGTTGTTCTTATGGAAGCTGAAAACAGAGATGTTTCCTGTAGCTGTCATATGGTAGTTTTTAATCTTAAGCTCTGAACCTTGTGAAAGGTAATTTCCTAGCCTTTCTGCAGTTTTCTTGGGGGATATGTGGTTAAATTCCCAGTATTTTGAGAGAACAGATATCTTTCCTTGCAGCAAAAGGAGTTGGGAAGGGAGTGCTAAATACACGTATTTAGGGGTTTTCTTGTGTACAAAACCTGAAACCCAAAATATCATTCCAAAGTTCTGAGGTCAAATTATCTGAGTACCATGGAGCAATTTTCATTATTTCCTTTGAAATATAAAATCAAGTAAGTGCTCTAACAAGTCACAGCTTGAAAGAATTGTAGCACTTAGTCTGTCATAAAATAAATTCAGTTTCATTTGGTCTATATATGGATTATTTGTTTGTTTTGCGGGGTTTTTTTGTTTGCTTTGTTTTGGTTTTGTGTTATGATGGACAGTGTATGCATTCAGTGAACAAAGGAATGGTTATTAAAGAGTAGGATCAGCAAGGAAAATGGATGTACATAATTCAGAAATGTCAAATCACCTATGATGAGTATTCCTTTGAACTGTGTTCTTTGTTTTTTGAAGAAAAAATCAAAACTAATAACTCAATGCTTATAGCAAGGACTTCACAGAATCATAGAATCATTATGGTTGGAAAGGACCCTCAAGATCATCTAGTCCAACTGATAGCCCCACACTACTCTTACCCCTAAATCATCCCCTGAAGAACCACATCAATCCTCTTCTTAAAAACCTCCAAGGATGGTGACTCCACCACCTCCCTGGGCAGCCTATTCCAATATCTCACCACTCTTTCAGTAAAGAAATTCTTCCTAATATCTAATCTAAACCTACCCTGGCACAACTTAAGCTCATTCCCTCTAGTCCTGTCGCTAGTCACAAAGGAGAAGAGGCCAACACCCGCCTCCCTAGAATGACCTTTCAAGTATCTGAAGAGAGCAATAAGGTCTCCCCTCAGCCTCCTCTTCTCCAGGCTAAACAAGCCCAGCTCCCTAAGCCGCTTCTCATAAGGCCTGTTTTCCAGACCCCTGATCAGCTTAGTTGCCCTTCTCTGCACCCTCTCTAGCACCTCAATGTCCTTCCTACAGTGAGGTGCCCAAAACTGCACACAGTACTCAAGGTGTGGCCTCACCAGTGCC
>VWZX01005612.1:128097-142951 GCA_013399015.1 Galbula dea
CTGAGTCGAGGACACTGCAAACCCCCCCGCCCCGGGGGGGTTGGGGGGGAAGCCGGGGGAATGCTGGGTTTCTCCTCTCCGGGGGACTTTTGTTAACACTCGGGACCACGAGGAAGCTCTCTTCCTGCTGGGATTTTGGGCCGAGCTGCATGCTGTCTGACTGTGCTGAAAGCTACGTGTGCTTTCTCACTGTTTTGGACTGCTTGTGCTGATTCCACTGGGAGCTGGCATCGGGACGGCTCAGTATCTTGGGTCCTGTACCTGTTTATATTTGTTTCATTTATATCTGTTATTATTATTACAGCAGTTTTTAGTTTTTAACTTCCAATCCTGTCTCTCCTTTACCTGCCGTGTGTGGGGGCTGGGAAGAGCCCTTAAACCCACCACACCAGCAATTCCAAATAAACTAGAATTGTGTCTGGCATGATGAACTTCGATTTTTAAAAACTTAAAAGAAGATGTTTGCTTACCACAAGTTCAAAGAAGTTATTTTAGATAGTCTGTGAGTAAAAGATTACATTTAAAAGAGTGATGAAACTTCAAGCCAAATATCTTCTTTACAATGCTCTTCAAAATTAAAGGAAAACTATTTTTGTGAAAAAATAACACAATTTATGTATTTGCCAAAAAGGTTTGTTTTTTTTTTAAAAAAAACTGTATTAAAGATCTGGCACATTAGAACTTATGGCAGAAAATGAAATAGTTACATGCCCAGGAAAGAGAAATATAAACTATGAAACAGACTGAGGACTGATCTGCTGGAATGTAGCTCTGAAGAGAAGAACCTAGGGGTCCTGGTGGACAACAAATTGTCCATGTGCCAGCAATGTGCTCTTGTGGCCAAGAATGCCCACAGTATACTGGCCTGCATTGGCAAGAGCATTGCCAGCAGGTTGAGGGAGGTGATCCTGTCCCTCTGCTGAGTTCTGGTGAAACCCCACCTGGAATACTGTGTTCAGTTCTGGGCTACTCAGTACAAGAGACAAGGAGCTCCTGGAGTGAGTCCAATGGAGAGCTATAAAGATGATTAGGACCTGGAGCATTTCCCTTCTGAGGAAAGGCTGAAGGAGCTGGGCTAGTGTAGCCTGCAGAAGAGAAGGCTGAAAGGGGACCTTATCAATGTGTGAATGTGACTGAAAGGAGGGTGTCAAGAGGATGGAGCCAACCTCTTCTCAATGAGGCCAAGCAACAGAATAAAAGGCAGTGTGTACAAACTGGAACACAGGAAGTTTCACCTAAACACGAGGAAGAAATTTGTTACTGTGAGGGTACTAGAGCACTGGTCCAGGCTGCCAAGAGAGGTTGTGGAGTCTCCTTCTCTAGAGATATTCACAACCAGCCTGGACACAATCCTGAGTAATGTTCTCTAAGGGGCCCTGCTAGAGCAGGGTGGTTGGACTAGGTGACTTCTGGTGGTCCCTTCCAAACTTAACCATTCTATGAAGCTGACTTCACTGAAGTCTGTAGCAATATTATCTAGTGTAGAATGAGAGAGATACAGGCCAGGTATTTAGGGCAAAGTGTATGGGATTCATGAATGTACCTTGAGTAACAGTCAAGACTATTCTCCAGTAAGCATAGCGGGAAGCACTGGTGAACTTCCTAACCTGAAGAGAGGGGGAGATCTGAACATGGTTTCTTCTGTCTTTGTTCAACATATCTCTTTACCGAGAGAAGTGGGTTTGCAAAATCTATCAGTGCTGTATTTGTAACAAAGCCATGCATCCAACACTGGTCATTAGTTTTGCCCAGAGGGTTGGAAATATATGAAGTATATTCAGTTTGACTTTTATTCCTGTTAGTACAATATAAGCTATCTTTTCAGCTTTTCCAGAAACAGCTTCTATGGCACTGGCTTTACTTAAGCTGCCATAAATCTTGTAGTCTTTATGTTGTTTGACCACCTAGTCTAGGGACATATTTGTTTCCTTTTTTTTTTAAATTGTTTAGTTAAGGTTCTTTGAAAAAGAAATTCTCTTCTCTTGCTAAGTTTGGGTGGTTTTTTTTTTTACAGTGAAGTGAATAGTGTAGTCCTTCATATCATGTGTGTCTAACCTGGCTTTTTTTGGATCCGGGAGTGATAGATGAACTCTGTAAAAAGCTCAAAACTTACAATGAAAGCACAATATTAATAAAAACCCTCCACAAAACTGATGAAACCTTTTGAAAACTGTAGGATACTAGGAAAGAAGGTGCTTACTGCTAATGTAATGGAAATTGGCCAGTTAGAAAAAGGAAAATATTTGCTCCTCAGAGGAAGCTGATGTGAAGTGGTAGAGGTAAAATTTCTCCTTGGGGGATAAAATACAAAAGAGGAAGGCAAGAAATTATGGCCTCTCTGCTGAAAATTAGTGTATTCCAATAGACCAGGCTTATAGTAAGGGAAAAGTACACTTTAAGCAATCTAAGGGGCAGTTATCAACTGCAACTTGTGCCTTTCCTTTGGTGAGATCTTTCTGAGCTTCTGCCTTCTTGACCATGCATACGGCCAGATCATGTGGCAGAATCTCAGTACACATCCTGATGCTCTGGGAGCCATGGTACAGAGGCTACACCAGCTCAAAATCAATTTGGCTGTTTGTTTTTTTTTTCCTATTTTATTTGCTTCTTTGCTTGTCTCTGTGCTGATATTGTAATCTTCTTTATACGGAATGATAGTCTCATGTTCCATTGTTAGTGGGTGATATCAGGCAGGAAATTACATGTGAATCGTTGCACATAGAAAATAAAGCAGCTACATACAGTTGGGCTCTAAATAAAAGGTGCCAAGATACTTGTCTTTAGAGCAAGGGATCAAGTGGAAGTCGAAGTATTTTTCATGACAACTTTCTATGGACATGGGACTCTGCAAAGGGTAGAGCCTCTGTGCTCAAGGCTTTTGCTGTTAAAGAAATCCTAAGTGCACAAAAATGCAGAGACAGATGATGGCTATAACCAAGTAATATTGCTAGAAATGTGCTCCATCAGAACAGCAGGTTTACCTCATCCTCTCCTCTTGATGTTTCCCTGCAATCACATAAACCTTGTGCTTCACCAGCCCTGATTGTTCTTAGCCCCTGGGAACATCAATTTGCCACAGAACTTGTCAGCTACAACTTCTTCCAACATTGCAGTAAAAACAGTTGCCTGTGAGAGCCATGCCCCTTTTATCTTTCCAAATCTAGGAGGAGGTTCAACCAATAACAGTCTAATCCTGTTTCTCAGGCCCTATAATAAGGTTTTTGAAAAGAAAGTACACAAGCTTTAGAACTGAAATGTTGTGTGAGAGTTCCTCCAAACTCCATGAAGTGATACATAGGGAAAGACTTTATTAATTTTTTTTTTACATATCAAGGTTACTTTTCTTTTTCTCAAAAGTATTCTCTGACCATGAAAGCCCATCTTTAATTTCTATTAAAATTTGGAGATTTATAAGTCATGTGTTAAAAAATCCTGCCTATTAAGAATGAGTGCTTTAGGCAGGTGGGATGTGGCACTGAAATAGTCCATGCAGCAAAAAATGCAAAGAAGTTCATGAAGGCAGGAAAAATGAACCCTGCATTGTTAAAATATGCAGTGTTTCCCTTGTTCCCCCATAGGGCAGTGCCATGTGTTGCCATTTGCATTTCCCAAACAGTAAAACCACAGCAATGTAAAATTAATAAGAGTATACAGAGCGTGTTTAACAAACGCTGACACATACCCTGTGGTGACTTGGCATCCAACATTTTCTTGGAATTGATAGAGCAGTACAGAGCTTACTGGAAAACAAAATTAAATAACATAATATTTGTAAATAAATGAACATATTCCTAGATCTGTCACACACTACAGGACACTCAGACTAGCAGGTGAAACACATATCCAACACACATTCCCTGTGGAAGCTCATATGTGGTGAGTCCTTGCCAGGGGTCAGTACTTGGTCCAGTACTGTTCAATATATTCATCAAAGACCTGGATGAAGGAATAGAGTGTACTCCTAGCAAGTTTGCTGATGACACCAAACTGGGAGGAGTGGCTGACAAACCAAAAGGCTGTGCTGTCATCCAGCATGGCTTGGACAGGCTGGAGAGCTAGGCAGAGAAAAACCTCATGAAATTCAAAAAGGGCAAGTGTAGGGTAATGCACCTGGGGAGGAACAACCACATGGACCAGGACAGGTTAGGGATGGATCCGTTGGAAAGCAACTCTGTAGAAAGAGATCTGGGAGTGCTGGTGAACAACAGGGTGACCATGAGCCAACATTGTGCCCTTGTGGCCAAGAAGGCCAATGGCATCCTGGGGTGCATCAAGAAGAGTATGACCAGCAGGTCAAGGAAGTTTCTCCTCCCCCTCTACTCTGCCCTGGTGAGACAAATCTGGAGTATTGTGTCCAGTTCTGGTCTCCTATGTTCAAGAACAGGGAACTTCTGGAGAGGGTACAGAAAAGAGCTACAGAAATGATTAGGGGATTAGGACATCTCTCTTATGNTGCACCTGGGGAGGAACAACCACATGGACCAGGACAGGTTAGGGATGGATCCGTTGGAAAGCAACTCTGTAGAAAGAGATCTGGGAGTGCTGGTGAACAACAGGGTGACCATGAGCCAACATTGTGCCCTTGTGGCCAAGAAGGCCAATGGCATCCTGGGGTGCATCAAGAAGAGTATGACCAGCAGGTCAAGGAAGTTTCTCCTCCCCCTCTACTCTGCCCTGGTGAGACAAATCTGGAGTATTGTGTCCAGTTCTGGTCTCCTATGTTCAAGAACAGGGAACTTCTGGAGAGGGTACAGAAAAGAGCTACAGAAATGATTAGGGGATTAGGACATCTCTCTTATGGAGAGAGGCTGAGAGAGTTGGGGCTGTTTAACCAGGAGAGGAGAAGACCAAGGTGGGATCTTAAAGAATCTTAGAAGCAACTGGGTTGGAAAAGACCTCCAAGATCATCAAGTCCAACCCTTGACCCAACAACACTTTGATTACTAGATCATGGCACTAAGTGCCACATCCAATCTCTTCTTAAAATCCTCCAGGGATGGTGAATCCACTGCCTCCCTGGTCAGGCCCTTCCAATGCCTGATTACTCTCTCTGTAAAGAATTTCTTCCTAATATCTAACCTAAACCTCCCCTGGCAGATCTTAAGCTAAAACTGGAGNGATTAGGGGATTAGGACATCTCTCTTATGGAGAGAGGCTGAGAGAGTTGGGGCTGTTTAACCAGGAGAGGAGAAGACCAAGGTGGGATCTTAAAGAATCTTAGAAGCAACTGGGTTGGAAAAGACCTCCAAGATCATCAAGTCCAACCCTTGACCCAACAACACTTTGATTACTAGATCATGGCACTAAGTGCCACATCCAATCTCTTCTTAAAATCCTCCAGGGATGGTGAATCCACTGCCTCCCTGGTCAGGCCCTTCCAATGCCTGATTACTCTCTCTGTAAAGAATTTCTTCCTAATATCTAACCTAAACCTCCCCTGGCAGATCTTAAGCTAAAACTGGAGTTGGACTACATGATCCTACTGGGTGCCTTCCAACTCTGGCTAGTCTGAGATTCTGTGATTCTCATGTTTATACTTCGGAGGTTGTTACTCCCCTGTACATCACAGCACAGTACATTTTCCAGGGAAACTTGAGTAGCTACACAGAAAGTGAATTTTGTCAATACTTCAGCTGCTAAGTTAACAGTGACAAATTTTTTTCCCCCCTCTTTTTTTCTTGTTTCTCTGGTGCAGACTACTTGATTTGTGCTAACACGCTTTCTTGAGTGGCAGTTCATGATGAATTATCTGCTCCTTGCAGAGATATTTGGTCTGAAGTTTGTATGACCATGCCTTTAGCAGCCACAGTTCTAGAAGTGCCTCATGAAACATAGTCTTAGCAGCTGTAACTGAGAATATGAAACACCAGGATATACTACTACTTGCATCTTGATTTCCAAATACTGATTTAACTAGGCAACATTTCAGAAATATAACCTTCCTTAACCCTACTACTTTGAAAACATACAGGTAGAAAGCTTACTGAAAAAAAGTGTACAACACTAGCAAGTCTGCCTGGATAGCCAATATGTTTGGGAAAAGTCTTGGTTCTAGAATTTTTACTTGTTACCTTTTTCCTTTGAAAATTTACTAAGTGTGTAAATAGCAAAAAATTTTAACAGAAAACTTTGATACAGAATAATTAGACCACGCCAAGCACTTAGATGATGTCACAAGATTTCTATCTGACCTTTTTATTTTTCCTGTGTTTTAGAATTAGAGACTAGCATTCTACTGTATAATATCTGCTGTATGTGCATAATGACAGCCATATTTTGTTTTGTCTAGAGCAGTGAGGACAAAAATCTTGTATCTATTATCTGTTCTATGTCAGAGAAATATTTACTGTTCCTGTAGCTTCTCCTTCTTTACAATGATGAAGGAAATATTTATATAATCACTTAAAAAAACCAGTATACTTTTCCTTATTCTACATAACAGAATAAATCAAAATGGATTTTTTCCTCATCATCTTCTCAGTCTTCATATCAGAAAACCTGCAGAGAAACTGCTAAGAGCATATGGTCCACTTTCAATGACAGAAGCTCAGCAACTGTGTTTGGGAATGTAAGATCACTTTCCCTCATTTGCGGCTAAGTGCAATCTGACAGTAGAGTCTTTAATAATTTTCTAGAAAAAGCTGCTTAAATTTAATAAGTGTGCTGCTTTCCTTCTACAGAAAGCCCTCAAATGACTTGCTCTTTGTGTAAATCAACTGTAAGCTAAGTATTCTACTTCTTTTTATCTTACTCTAGCCAGAAGACTTAGTACCTTTTTGAAGAAAGCTTAGTGACTCCTTTCCTGTAATACCTCTGCAATTCCACAACAGTTGCATTTGAGTGAAGACTTGAGCTCTTGAATATGTTTTTTTTTTTTTTCTTTATTCTACCTCTCACTGACATATCCTTCAAACCTTCAAGTATGTGTGTAATTGAAGGGATAGAAAACCTAGCAGAACTACAGAAAATAAACATATTTTTCAGGTGGCTTAGGACCTTGTCCTACAAAGACTTGTGCACATTTTGATTTACTTAGGATAATTTGACAAAAGGCAGTTTAATTTAGATTAGACATCAGGTGGAATTTCTTCACTGTTAGGGTGGTGAGACACTTGAACAGGTTGCCCAGAGAGGTTGTGGAAGCCTCATGCCTGGAAGCTTTTAAGACAAGGCTGGATAGGGCTCTGGGCAACCTCATCTAGTGGAAGGTGTCCCTGCTGGGCAGAGGGGTTGGAACTAGATGATCTTTAACTTCCCTTCCAACTCTAACAGAGGTTTATTCCTTGTGACTTCTCGCTCGCTGCCTCTCAGAGCCGATATCTTCCTGGGTGCACTTTTCCTCCTCACTGGGAGGAAAGAACCATGAGTGCAGTCTAAAGAGTCCNTTTCCACTTCTTATAATCTTGGTGTTCTCCCACACAACTCTGGCAATTCTATGGTTCTATAACTCTTTACAGCATATGGAATTAGCACATTAAGAAATTATGAAGGATATTAAGAATGCAACTATTGAAAATTTCCACAGATTTCTGGACCTGGATCAGCTTCTCAAATAAGAAAGAATGATTTGACTTCAACATCAGGGAATCAATTTTTGGTTCTCCAGCATGGAAGAGGTGTCATTTTGATTTTAAGTGATTGTTAACAATAGAAGGTAGTGGTATCAAATGAGAAAGAAAGGATGGTTCAATAGGTTGGTACAAGATACAGGCATGAATAATTCTTACTAGAATTTAGTTTATTATTTTTTAATTATAGATTTTATATTAAGTTTTTAAATAGCGCTAAGGGCTGATAACGTTACATATGGATAGTCTGAGATGTTGTACATAGATCTCCAATCCAACAACCTCCAGTTAACAAACTTAGAAATTTAGTTAATGAAATATGTCTCCAAGGAGGAAACCAGCTACAGAAGATTGTCTGCAAGCTCTGTAAAGTCATTATTCTTTGTTTTTAAAAAACACATTGATCTTTCATTATAATAATTTATCTTAACTCCAAAGAGAATAAAACTAAGTCTTTAATCATGCTTGATTTCTTAAGAGGGAGGGCAAGAGAGGTGAACAAAAGTCAGTATTTGTCCTCTGACAAAGGCATCCTCATTATTTCAGATAAAAAAATGTACTTTACAAATCACACTGAAAAATTATCACTTTGGGGTGAAATCTGAAGCACTCAGGTCAGCCAAACATGGGCACAAGTGCCATTAGCTTTCCCAGAACTGCTTGACTTGACAATCATTCTATTAAACACACACCTACAGTGTGCGCTCCACAGTACTCCATGCATTGGTAACATTTATTGTGGTTTCAAAGAAAAGAAATTAAACATAGCTACATAATAACAGCTATATGACACTTGTGCTGTTGGATGTCCGAATCTTCCTTAACTCCTTTCTCCTCTTCTGTATTTCCAGGAAAAACAGCCTGGTTTTCATTCAAGTAACCTATGCTGAATTATCTGAAAACAAAACGAAACAGAACAAAACAAAACCTAAAACTCAAACTTATCTCTGGTGTTTCAGCCACAATCATTTTGTGTTGAAGTCTAGAAACAATTCCTGGGAGGCTTGAAGCCTGCCCCTGGTGTTTCTTCCTCTTTGACAGATAATTCTTAGGCAGCTATTGAATTGACCCTTTAGAAGAAATTGTCAGAGGTTATAATAAACAAAGACCTGGCAGTTATGTACATAGCATCCTTATATCTCCATTAGTGAGTGTGAACTGTGTCTGGTTGTTCTGGCTTGTAAATCAGGATTTTTTGGTTTGGTGCTTTGAGGGAATGGTAAGTATGTCTGTGTTAAAGGTAAATGCAAATGATTCTGGGAGTTGTCAATATTTTAGCGGCTTGAAAAGTTAGCTTTTTTACATTCTTTTTTGTCACGTAGTTGAGAATTTTAACCAAAGCATATGTGATTTAAAATATTTTTTTTTTCATATTGACGAAGATAGGTATTTTCATTGTGGAAAACAATGAACAGCAATGAAAAGAAACATGGAAGACATTTTTTTGGTCAGTGTAATGGTAAGACAAGAGGGATTTGAACATTATAATTTCTTATTACTCATGGGCAAAAAGGTAATTCTTTTTAGATGCTGTGAGGGGCATTCTGCTCTACCCAGATATATTTAATTTTCTGCAAAACAAATTAAGGAAGACAGTGGACTGGAAGGCACAAACAACATAATGAGCAGATCACAAGAGAGAGACCTGTAAGGCTGATTTATAAAACTTCTACCAACACATGAAATATATCTCAGAAATGTTATAAAGCTGTCCAGTATTTAGTTTAGAAATGTGTTAAGAATCTGTAAGTTTTGTAAGGCAGCAATGTCCCAGAAACCTTCACAGCCAGAAGCTGTATTACAGGGAGTCTTTGGTATATGTGGTAATTTCAGATATGTCTTACAATGTGGGAAACATTACCATTTGGAAAAGAGTTTTGTTGTTTGCTTGTTTGTCCGTTTTAGAGATGTATTAACACAAAATGAAAAGATAAACCCATAAAAACCCCAGATATCACACAGAATCACAGAATATTAGGAGTTGGAAGGGACCTCGAAAGATCATCTAGTCCAGCCCCCCCGCCACAGCAGGATTCCCTAGAACAGGTCACACAGAAGCGCATCCAGATGGGTTTTGAATACCTCCAAAGAAGGAGAGTCCACAACCTCTCTGGGCAGTCTGTGCCAGTGCTCTGGCACCCTCACTGTGAAAAAATTTCTATGTGTATTCACACGGAATCCTCTATGCTTCAGCTTACAACCATTGCCTCTTGTCCTCTCACTGGGCTTCACTGAGAAGAGCCTCTCAGTATTGTGAGACTTTTTTGTTGTTGAAAATGGTAATTTAGCAAAATAGAAACCTTACATGAGAAAGTGTTTGTTTCAGTTAACTTCTCAGGAAACATATCTCAATACAGATATTTTTTGAATATCATGTGTTTGCCTTGCCATAATGAAAGTTTTGCTTCTGTTGTCTGAAACAGAATCTAGTGCATGATACTTGGAAATTTAATGAGAAGTGAAACTGTAATCCTCACAAAAATCCATAAAATTGAACAGTGTTATTTTGATGCCAGTTGAACATTCTGATTAATTCAAACTGAAAATGCATTTATTTTATCATTTCAGAAAATTTATTTTCAGCTACTGAAATGAGAGAAAAAATCCATTTCTTGCTCAGTGCTGGCACAACATCTATTTCAGAAATTGTGGTCCTAGCACAGATTGCTTTTGCACAGGTTGGAACATTTCAGGGTTTCCAGGTAAGGGATCTGTCCCATGCCTAATGAGCCTAATGAATTTGGAAAAAATTTCAAAAGGATAACTTCCTTAGCTTCTGTTTTGTGACATTCCAATAGAATTGGGAAAAGTCAAAACACAAAAAGGTCATGGAACTTTCATTAAACATCACTTTGTTAACTGATTTGCCCCATTTTTTTCATCCCCACTTTCTCTTCTCTCAAGTGAAATAATTCTTTGAAGAGGCCAAGGTTACTTATTCAAACCTGGCCCCAGGACAGCTTCCTGGATAAGACTTAGACCCTCAGATATTTTACTGACAATTTATTCTACATCATCTGTAGCTGATTATCTTTGATTCACAGTTTAAAAAAAAAATCCCAATTTTGGTCTACAATTTACAACACCTTCTATTTGAATTACAGAGGAGATAGTGGAAAAGTGACAGGATCACAAACTTTATTAATTTTTAAACTGTATATTTTCAAAAATATAGACAGTATATTTTCTATTTGTATCAGCTTTATGTAAATCCATAGGAACAGCAGTCATGCTTGCATTTGTCTGTGTAATAAAATACCATTAAGATAGGTATGATTTCTATACTTTTGCCATCTGTTTTGTACAGGATTGAACAGAAAGATGCTTGGGAAAGATGGGTAATGACATAGAATAAATAAATAATAATTTTAAAAAGTGAAAGAATTAGGTATTCATAACTTTGATTTTAGGAAGAATTCATAATTACTTCAATGCTGGAACATCTGTAGCTGGCTAAGATGCAACTATATAATTACACATCGATAAAAATAGAGCAGAAAATAGCAGCGTATTTGTAGTGAGTTAGCTGCTACTTTTGTGTTTGCCAGCATTCATTATACCTTGGTTAAAGACCAGATGTGTATATGTTATTATTATTGACAAGGAACTTTCTTTTTTGATGCCAACTTTTTATCTGATTCATATTATAAGAACTCAAAACCGTCTTTCAGGTGACTGTTTTGTGGCCTGCGTAAAACCAGTTTTATGATCAATGTCTCGTTTTCTTTATACATAATGTTCATCTTAAAAACAAACCAGAAATTTTTATCTCAACTACCACCTGCAGCACCTGTTTCCAGCATCTGAACAGTTTAATTATTCCATGCTGTAGATTGATCTTTCAGTTGATATGATAGAAGTCTGATTTTTTAGTCCTGACAATTCAGAGCTTGATCCCTAGTAATGGTTGGTTCCTGTATGTCTCTGTGGATGACAGGTTCAGTCAAATAAAAATGCATGCATTTATAATTGTGAATATTGGTAGTGTTCTCTATGAAAAGAATGTCTGCAGTTTTCCAGCTGGGGATAATAATATTTAGCCTGTAATTTCACTGAAAATTGAGCAGATGTGCACATCATAGACCCAGTACTGTGAAGTGTTGTTCTCCATGCTAAGCTTTTCCAACTTCCTGGGAAGGCAGTGACAGCTAAGGGTAATGAGCAACCACTGGACTATGCCCTTTGCTTTCTAGCAAATTAACATGACAGAGACACCATTTCCTTTTCTTCTAAGCTGGCTGCTGAGCTTTAGCTATATTATCTGCTGCAAAGTAATTGAGACTATGAGCTAAAATGTGCCTATCATGTATTTTAATTTATATGGAATAAGAATCAAAGGAAGCTGAAACCTCTCAAAGCACCAGCTATATACCAGTCTCAGTTCTAATAAGCCTGAGTAACTTAGTTATTTGAATGCTGTTAAATAATTAAGCAGTTTTTCTTCTGTTTGTATTTCTGCTCTGTGTTTCTAAGTAAACTCTACAAAACACAGACACCTTAAGTATAATTTGCTATTTCAGAAGTAAACGTAGATGAATGCAAAAAATGGGAAATTTGTTGGATGGCTAAGTAATTCCTTACAAGCAGGAGAGATGTGGGTCCCTTTAATAACTTGAAAAAGGTTCAGAAGAAGAAAAAAACATTGCCATTCTTGTTATGAATGCACCTTATTGACTCCGGTCGTGAATGTAGCACACCTAGCTGAAGGAAGAGTAAGAACAGTATCTGTAGCCTTTTGTGTAAAGTTTTCCAAGCCAAATCACTGTAGAAAGGAACTGCAGTGCAACCTGAGGATGTTTCATTGATCGTGTCACTGTGGTCACTGCTAGCTGTAACGGAACAACCTGAAAAGTTTGATTGTTTTAGTTCTAATAACACTTCTATAAGAACATGTAGTACTTCTTTGCCAGGGGCATAATGTGTGGAGTGGTTATGTGACCAGTTATTCATTATATGAGAAAATTGGTCTTGGGTTTCATATGTCCTTGTTGGTAAAGCCTTTCCTTCTAGGAACAATGAGACCAGACAGTAAAAGTAACAATAAAAAAATAATCAAATCAAATAAAATCAAATCAAATCTGACATTTCAGTTCTCTCAAATGAAACTCAGAAAGGTCTCATTTTTGGCAGCTGAATTATGAGCACCTAACTCATGAACAGAAAGGAACATTTGTGTGCATATCTTTGAGCAGTGCAGACTATGAATGATCTACTTATAAGCATAATTCAAAGTATATACTAAAAAGGCCAAATCTTGCCTTCCCTGACTCAACTGTCTCAACTGTCTTTTGGGATAACCTCCTCTAGTTTGTGATCTTCTCCTGTAATTGATCCTATTTTAAAAACATTTAAAAAAATAAAAATCATATCTGTGGATATAGGGAAAACAATAGATACAAAGCATATTTTCCAGAATGATTTAGGTACCTGCATGGATGAATATGACAAGTAGAGAGAAAAACAAATGCCAGCAGATGAAATAACTGAAAATCTTTTGTCAGGTCAGGACTTTTGACTTTCCAGATTCTAAATTTTTAACCTTTGTTTTCGTATTTATCTCATTCTGAGGCAGTAAAGGCAAAAGGAAGAAAGCTGTCACACAGGCTGTCAGGCAGTGGTGGAATGCTTTTTACATTTCTCTATTCCTATATAAAGTTAGTCCACTGAAAGCTGTAGTCAGTATTCTTACATTCATCAAATTAATATCAGTTATGCTTTAATAAAAAGCAAATCAGGAAATCTATGAAAGTCCTTATACTGCTGACAATCACAGCTAAAATGAAAAATACTCAGCAACATCAGTTTTACTGCTTTTATTAAAATGAATTTGATCTTAATATGTTAGTATAGCAAGTTGCTGAATTTATGTATAAAATTTTGATGTAGTGCATGTGAAATTAAATTTTTATTGGAAATTACTGTGGTTTTGTTTATTCCACAGTAATTTGTAATGTGTATTTCTCAGTGTATTCAGGAGCAAATCTTAAATTTTAAAAGATCTAACAAGTATGTATATTCATTTAATGTGAATTTTTATTAATCTTTTTTATTCTTAATGTCTTTGAAAGAAATGTTCTAGTATTGTTTGTGAAAGGATTAGACTGGGAGTGGAAACAAAGCTGCAAAGCTTTCCATTGCTCTAGTACTTCTGTAATCTTGCTTGCTCACAATTCAAAATCACTTCTGATATAGATTAAGAAAATCTATAGACATGGATCTATAGTTTTTGACTTTATATCGGACAGCTAACCACCACAGGAATACATTTAGTAGATAATTTAAACTTTTATTTCCTTCTTTTTGTTGGTGAAAATTGTGTTCTGTAAGAAACCTTCAAGGTTTTGTTACAGAATCACGCAGAAACACACTATGTTAGGAGCTGGAATGGACCTCGAAAGATCACAGAATCACAGAATATTAGGAGTTGGAAGGGACCTTGAAAGATCATCTAGTCCAACCCCCCTGCCACAGCAGGATTCCTTAGAACAGGTCACACAGAAACATGTCCAGACGGGTTTGGAATATCTCCAGAGAAGGAGAGTCCACAACCTCTCTGGGCAGTCTGTTCCAGTGCTCTGGCACCCTCACTGTGAAAAAATTTCTATGTGTTTTCACACAGAATCTCCTATGCTTCAGCTTACAGCCATTGCCTCTTGTCCTGTCACTGGCCTTCACTGAGAAGAGCCTGAACCCATCCTCCTGACACTCACCCTTCATGTATTTAAAAGCAGAGATGAGGTCACTCACCCCTTAGTCTCCTCTTCTCCAAGCTAAAGAGACCCTGTTCCCTCAGCCTTTCCTCAAGAAGAAAGATGTTCCACCCCCTTCCTTAATCATCTTTCTGGCTCTGTGCTGGACTTTTTCCAGCAGTTCCCTATCCTTCTTCAACTGAGGGGCCCGGAACTGGACACAATATTCCAGATGTGGCCTCGCCAGGGTAAAGTGGAAGACGAACCTCTCTTGCCCTACTAACCACACTCCTTCTAATCCACCCCAGAATCCCACTGGCCCTCCCAGCCACAAAAGCACAATGCTGGCTCATGATCACTCTTCCATCTACCAGAACCCCCAGGTCCCTTTCAAAAGAGGGTCCAATATCCAGGGTTGACCCTCATCACAGGGAGGTCTGCAGCTTTCCTGGAGCCCGAATTAGGGATATTACTAGGGAACTTCCCAACATGGTGCAGTCATCAGAGTTTCATCCACTACTGATCTTTCAGGCAGGTGGAGAGGAAGCTGCATCCTGTAGACTGAGGGGAATGAAGAGAGATTTCAAGGCCTTGGGA